>JBCFYV010000024.1:29658933-29863933 GCA_039000515.1 Timema cristinae | reverse complement strand
CGCTCATTCATTACTGACTCTGTCCTTACGAGTTTTTCCATATACATTTCTTAGATATCTCATTCCAACCTCATTCTCCTTGCTCTTATGTTTCTCCTGACAAACCCACGCTTCTAATACATAAAAAAATGTTGGCGTTAAATTTAATTTTAAATATTTTCCTTTAAACTAAAATTGTACATTTTTTAAATTAGAGGAATTGAATTTGGATTTCAGATCCAAAGAGAATCTAAGACTCTAATTCGAGATTAGGTTTCGAGAAATATAGGATTCGACCCATCTCTAATATACATATACACTATATAATGTGGCTAACTCTCTCTGTATATAATGAAAGAAAAAGAAAAGAGAGTTTTTCCAATATGATTTATAACTGTTATTTTGATCAACTTTACACACTAATACTCCTGCACTTGCACTAAACTACCCTCCTCGTCCATACCCATTTTAATAAGCCATTTAACATACTCCGAGCCCGCTTCGGCGGCCACATGGTCTAACGCGTGACTATCACAATAGACTAGACTGCCACCGATGGGAGATCGAGGTACGATTCTCTGTTGAGTGTACTGAGCGTGGTTTAAAAAAAAGTTTTCCACTCTATCTCCTTGAAAATGTTAGATTAAATTCTCTATATATAACGTTTCTAATCCCTAACACCATTAGCGTAATCAGCACATAATTGTATAACCCTAATGGGTAGTAAGATGCGGTGGTAAAAAAAACACTCGACAGTGTTATTAGTATTACAAGGAAAATGGTAGAACGACAATTGATTGATTGATTGATACACTTCTTAAGTCAATTAAACAATATATGTTATGAATATAAGAGATTATTTTATTAAAAGAGAGATTGTTAAATAATAAGTCAATTAGCAATATGAATTGATGAAGATAACAAAGAACAAAGTACGTTCCTTGTAATATAATTTCATATTTCTCCTTACTACAAATTAAAATTAATTGAACTAAAACTCTACAGCTAAATTAATTAAGTTGTTAATTAGTCGACTGGTAAACGTAATAATAAAATAAATAATATATATTAAACGTTCTCATAAATGAATAGTTTCAGGGAATCCTTCCTATTTAAATTTGACGAATGAAATGTGTGTTTGGTCATAGAGTCATGATTCGTGTAACCTATCAATAGGCATACCTCTTGTGATGAGACAACCCACAAGCAAGTAAGTTGAGTGTCATTCCAAGTGCAACGTCATCCACTATATTATGGGTACGTGCCATCGAGCCAGTTACTTTATCTTCATTACAACAGTAACCACTCCCCTTTTAGCAGCTCCCAGTTTATTTTTCTTCTCTCCCCTTCTACCCTTAACATATGAGTCACACCCACCCACAGACATAAAACTAGCCAAGTCAACTCCTTGTAAAACGAACCTCCTTTCAACTAATTCGAAATGAAACTAATACTCTAAAGAGACAAAGAGAGAGAATAAAAAGCTGAATCAGATATCAAATCTTTATCAAGCCCACTTTTCAATGTTTCTCTTCAACAACAACAAAAAAAGAGGCAATAGAAGAGGATCAAAAGAGGATGGGCAAAGGGGAGGAGACCCCCCCTTTTTTTGTGTTTTTAAATAGAGATTATTATCATCATTGTATTCAGTTGAATTCCTATAATAGGAGGGGAAGCTGTAGAGACCATTCAGCTACCCAATTTGTGGACTCGGTAATGAGGCTTAGCAGCCTCGGGCCGTGATCAGAGATAGAGCACGATTTGAAAGAAAGGCTCTACATGTACTCTACCTTATTAGAGCTAAATGAATGAATTATATTCAATTTCGGGGAATTCATTTCTTTCAAAGTAGATGCAATGTATGTTTACAATTATTTGGATCTGGTTTTTAATGTGATATTTCAATAGAATTGAGACGACAGACGTTTTGTAATCTTGGTCGCTGTGAGCTATTCACGTGAGGGTAATGATTGATTTATATACGGTTTTTTTGAATTATTTACAAATGTTTGTTTGTGATCCTTCTAGCCAGTGCACCTGATTGGTGGTCGCAAGATGTGTGGTGTCAGTCCTGCTATAGATTGGGTTTTATGTAAAGTGGAGGTTGAGATTCGAATCTTTTCTTGGTGAATCAGGGAGTTTTTTTGTATCTAATAATTTATCACTAGGTTTCGTCATTTTCTCTAATTTATAATTGAGTTTCATTTGCTTTAATATGGGGATTTAGCTGGGACAGTATAAACGGCTCAATTTTTTGCAGTTTTTATATCAAAACATTTGTTTGGTTAAAATATATCAAATATTGCTCCAGTTATTTTCTTCACATGGTGACTTCAATAATTCTTAAACATTTGTCGAGGGTGACCTGGAATTAAATGATTTTTTTTTATCTTCATTAAAAAAGTTTGTCACTAACGCCGCTATGTTCATGACAGATATTCAACAACTGTTGATATCAGCATGTGATAAAAATTAAACTCTTATGTTTCTACTTGAGCAATATTTTATTTATTTTGACCAAAAAAAAAAAAGTTTTGCTATAAAAATTTTGAAAACACTGGCCTTTTATTAAACTTATTTTCTTATTACTACCTCCTAAATATCCCATTTAAGGTGGGGTGTAAGGGAACCCAAGTTAAGTTTCATCTTTTTTTTTATTTTATCAACAAAATACTTTCTAACCAAAACAAATAATATATTGCTTTATCAAATTAATATAAATTACATATTCACATCTTGTAATATCAACAATTTTTGAATATTTATCATGGACATAGTTAAATTTAAACATAACTTAATAAATGAATTTAAAAAGTATTTTTCGAATTCCGTGATTCACAAAATGAATATTCAAGAAATTTAGATATATGTAAATCACTTTGGCCAAAAAAATATTTTGTTAAAAAATTGCAAAAAATACTGACGTAACAAACTTAATTAATTTTTAAAAAACCCTAATACACTCGATAAGCAAGATGACTCTGGTAAGTTTAGAAATGGTGATATTTAGCTCATAGTGCTGAGTTTGCTATAATAAATGATGCCTTTTGGTGAATTGTGTTTAAACTCCTTAGAGCAGTAGTTTTTTTTACTAAGTTTTGATCAAATATAATAATTCTTTTGAGACCTAAGATTAAATATGAGTTTTACCAAAAACTGAAAAACTAATAGAAACGAGAAAACACTAAAAACTTTGTATTCAGAAAATAATGACAGCCCTGTATTTTCAGACAAATAATAATTCATTCATCTTGATTGTTGATATTGACATTTTTATATGTAACACAAAACGAACGAACTATCAAACATATTTTAATATATATTTTTATGCTTTGCAATAATTATATTTTTTTTTTATGAACGATTTGTTTTAAAACCAACTTATTTTGATGTTTCAGGTCAAGGTTGGGTTGGATGGAGGAACGATTCTCGAGGTGGTCAACCCGTTGAGATCAAATTTGAATTTGACAAAGTGAGGGAATTCACCGCTGTCCACATTTACTGCAATAACCAGTTCACTAGAGACGTTCAGGTAAGGAAACTTTACTATTATCTAAACCAGGGATTGGAAACCTTTTTTGAATCCCGATCCATTTAAAACTTATCAAAGGTCCTACGTGACACATTTTATCTCCACTATCTTTTATTATTAATTCTTTGTCTATACATCTTACGTCAATTGACTAAATTCAATCTTTCCTCAAAATTATTAGGCTTCCACATATATAGGGAAAAATTAGTTGAAATAAACCTTGTCTTACTACCTGTTCGGATTATACGCCTATGTAATAATTACGTTAATGGTTTTAGTGATAAGGGAGGTTATATTTACAGGAAATTTAATCGCATTTGAGTAGGAGGAAATGGGGGAAATTATTTTGGGAAAACCACCCTCAGTACAATCAAAGGTGACCTGGTGGTCTAGGGTAAGGTGTCGGACCTCTGTGCTGGGAGTCCGGGTTAAATCCTCGGTCTCGGCACGGATTTATCTGATTGTCAAACCCTTCCTTCAACTCTGACAAGATGTGTATTAATCACAACTTGTGAATGTGTGGAGTCCCAGGCCTCCACCGTGGTTCGGATTCCACGTTAAACTGTGGGTCCTCCATTTCATCTACAATCACCCTACCATTACACATTAGCGTAAGTGCGTATAACCCGAACGGTTAGAGGCGTGGTGTTAATAATATTAAAATAATAATAATAATAAAATAATAATAATAATAATAATAATAATAATAATAATATACAATCAACCGAAATTCAAACCTCGATCTCCCCGTCATCGGAAGTTTTGCCCGCTGCAAGAGTGGTGCCTTATACTATGCGTCCATTGAAGTGGGTACATATATCTTTAAATTAAATTATTTAAATGTCTTATAACATTACCGATTATGATCGCGAGAGGTAGTTTAGCTATAATTATTTGAAAATACTCATAATGTTAAATTAGTTTAATAAACTCAAAAATCAACTTTTAACACTCCCACGAGATCAACTAGTAGAGGACTCTTAATCTAGATTACTGTTTCTAGAAAAGTGTCTTAACCCGTAACCCTGAGGATAAGTGAAGTATCTAAAGAGACCCACGCTGTACCAATTAATATTATCTTCTATAATATTAATAAAATTATATTTTGAATCGGTCATGAGAGTTCTGATATTTTAATATTAATAGCCCCTTACCACTAACAAGTGCAACTCGAAGCTAGAACTTTGAAATTTTTAGTAAAATGATTTTAATTAATTAAAAACCGAAAAAGAATTATCACTAACGCCACGAGAAAGCTTTCTTTAAAACTACATTTCACACAATTTGTAATGAAGTTCAATGGCCATGGAGAGTAGACAAGAAGTTTTTGGTATTTACAGAAAGCTCTCCTTCTCATCTCAACATGATTATATTAATTGTTAAATGTTGTGATCTATTTATAATAACTAATTCTTATGTATTATTCCTTTTTTTTACCTCTAAACCTTTTTACCCTTTACTCTTTTTACCCTTGATAACCTACCCCCTTTACACACTACACCCTTTGTACCCTACACCATTCATAGCCTTTGTACCTTATACTACTCTATACCTTTATACTCTTTGTATCTTTTACAACTTTTTAAACTTTTTACCCTAAAATATTTCTCTTGGACTTAGCCGGGTAGTTAATGTAAAATAGGGCGAAGATGCCGAAAATGGTAAAAATGGTAGAAGTATATCTAATCAAAAAGGGTAATAAGACCAAAGAGGCATAAATAATGAAAGTGTTGAATAATGGCCAAAATTACAAAAAAGGCACAATTCATAAATATGGTAAAAAAGGTATAAATGATAAAAAGAGCTAGAAGTAAATCATAAAAAAATGTGAAAAGGCTAAAAGAGGTAAAAGAATTTTAAAAATTCAAAAGGGTAAAAAACGTAAACAGGTTGTCAATGGTAAAGAGGGTATAAATGATATATAGTCAAAATGGTAAAAAAAAGGTAATTTAATATTATAGGGAATATCACCAAAAAGCGAAAAAATGACCAGAATGCCTAAAAGAGCAAAAATATCACAAAAAATCCAAAATAATTAAAACGGTAAAAGGGCTCTATAGGATAAAAAGGGCAAAAAGTGAATCTTAAAAACCGGTATGAAGGTTAAAAGGAGATAAATAAATAAAAAAGATCAAAAAATAAAATAAGCCATACAACGGTAAAAAAGGAAAGAAAGGGTAAAACGTTAACGGGATGAAAAGCGTAAACAGGGTGGAAGGAATAAAGATGGTAAATAGGGCAATAAGGGAAAAAGAGTAAAAAGACTATTTTTGAGGTAAATGGGGTAAAAAAATTGAAACTGTGTAAAATGTGTAGAATGCTAAATGGGAATAAAGGTTAAACAGGGTACATGCGGGGAAAAAAATGCCAAAATACTTTTAATTGGATTTAATTACAGCCCTTTATCAATTAATTATGTGTACTGTGGCACTGTTATTTTTTACCAGCACCAACAGTCAAGAGTTAATTGTGTATATAGATGTTATAACTTAATCTTCAAAAGAAATGTTGAATTTTAAAACATCTTCAGATTATATCTCTATTTTGATATTGTCTATTAGTCAAACTACTTTACCTTTTTGTATCACAAATAAATCGAAAAAGGATGAATATTTAAACGTTATTTATATTTAGTTACTATTCCTTGTGGTTCATTTTATATACTAAAAATAAAAAAGCAAATTTATAGATTCCCCAATGCGAAGAAAGAGTAAATCTGCTGCTAGTTAGTCATAAAATATGTTTTCATGGCGTTAAGTCTGACAAACAAATCAATGCAAAGTTTTCACGTAATAAAATGGAACTTTATTGGCGTTTCTTTCCTTATGTCTCACGACTTTTATTATTTAATGCTTTTTTTCAAATATCTTTAACGAACATTTTATGCAATGCAATTTAGTAGATATGGTCTTATTTTAGTTTTATGAAGAGTAGGAAGAGGTAGGTTTTTAGACCATGGTGTGTAAGTGAGTTATATGACTGATACAAATTTGGAAAAGACTCATCTAGATTAACATCTTAGAAATTTAAGCTTTTTCTAAAAATTATTTACGTACAATACATGTTTACTAATAAAGCTACCCTGTGAATTACTCATTAACAACAAAATTTGCAGAAATCTTGGAACAATTTACTAAATTTGAGGGTAAACGCAAGCCTTACTTTCAACAACATAAACAAATTATGTACGTGCAGATTACATATAAACTACTAAGTATATACTATTAACTTCGTAATATTCACCATTTTCTTTGCAGTACAACTTTCTATAATGAAGTAAGATCCATAAATTAATGACCCGTTTATAAAGAGGTTTCATAATTGAATTTTATTAAAGCTTTTCATCCGCATCAATTTCAGGATGGTCTAAGGCGTCACTTTCACAATATATTGACCTACCACTGACAGATTGTGTTTCAGATTTCGGTCGGGTGTTCCAAGCGTGGTATTTACTCAGTGATTTTCCCTCTCCCTCCATGCAAATACGTGTAAACTTTCTCTAAATCCCACCTTCCCCAACCATAACACATTAGCTTAGCTAATACATCTACGTACAACCCAAACGTGTGCGAAAAAATATAATCCTAATAATGCTAAAAAGTACAATATTTAATACTGTTGGACGGATTTAAACTTAAATTTAAATTCTTTAATATTTGTAAACCAGCTCTTTGGTTTAACCATATGAAGGGCAAAGGAAAAAAGCGTTAGTCACATTACATAGCTTATTTAGGTCACAACTTTTATATCTCAAAACGCATAAATACCTCAGCAAATGCTTTTTTTTAATAATTAATTTAAATGTGAGAGAGACCTCTATTAAACACAATATAAAGTGCATTAGAAAGATCTCATGATTGCCTAAGAGATGGCAGCATTAACTCAATTTAAGATAGAATTTGACTTACCCCCAATTTCGTCTGTACTTTTCATATATTTACCTTGTCAGAGAAAGGCCACGTAAGGCAGGATTTAAAGTAAACGTAACTGCATTAGCGTGAAGTGTAAGACGACCTCATTATACCTGACCGATATTCGATCCCTGACCTTTCCACCAACACCATTACACAAGACTAGACAAAACTACATATATATTCAATGTGGGTTCTTTATAAACTTGCTTTGATGAAAGTTTAAAACTTAATATAAGGGATATCTTAATATATATAATTCTTCTGTACGTGTGTATGTCACTGATCTCCTCCTAAACGGTTGGACCTATTTTGATGAAATTTTTTGTGTGTGTTTGTGTGTGTCCATGGATGGTTTTGATTCACAATTGAACCCGGTAGGTGGCGCTGCAATCGGGTTCTAGGATTTATTTTTATTTTTTAGGGAATTTATTTGAGGGGATTTTTTTTTAAAGATTTTTTTGCATATCAGAACATGTAACCTCACAATTTCACTCCCCCCTCCCCCCCAATATATATAATAATGAATATAATATGAATAATTGACCGTTAAAACCTTCTGAATAGTGAATAATTGAACTTCTGAGATTAATTCATAGCTATATTTGTGTACCAATAGGTGGCATTGATGTCGAATTCTATGGTATTTGACATACGCATAATTGAACTGCTGAGAATAATTCATAGTTATGTTTGTGTAACATAGGTGGCATTGATTTCGAATTCTGTGGTATTTGACGTACGCATCAATACATGCGCAAGTCTCTTGCGTCGTGGCTTGGCGTTGTTTTGACATTTCATGTTCTGTACGATGTGTTTCGATAATCCATGTATCACAATCGCGTGAATATTGAGTGTATTTTTCATCAAGTGTACTCAAATACATACATTGGGAAAATGTGTAAGGTGCTGTGTTGAAGTGAATATCTTACATGATCTTCTATAAATTTAAATTATATACATGCGTATTCAATGACAATCAATCTAACTTGCAAATTTTTATTTTAAGTGCTTATTTGTGTCGATGATTTTATAAAATTTACTGAGTGTTAAACGTTTCATCGAAAAAAAACATGTAATCCATAAAATTCAAATATAAGTTGCTTATATTTAGGTGTTGTGTGTTTATTAAAGAACAATGCCACGTCTTCGTGGAAGAGAAGGAAATATTGGTCGACGTACACAGAATTCACAAATAATCCACACCTGTCGGTTAAATCGAATGGCAGAAGATCAATTGACGGACAATGCAAATTTAAGAGTCCAGGTTAAAAACACACGTGCAAATGAAAGTCAACAGCAACGCAACGAATGCCTTCGAGCTAATGCATTGAGAAAAATACAGGCGCGTCAACGAGCCACTGACGCACACAGAGCACATGAACCACAGCGTCTGCAAGTACATCGCGCATTAACACGTGCATCACTTCTCCGTCTTGCATTCGAATATGATTCGGACATGGACTATTCGTCACATTCACAAATTGTCAGCGGCGCATTGGACTAAGAATGCCAATCTGACATGCATTCAAATACAAAGATGAATCGGCCGGTTTCTGCTGCGCGTCTGGAAAAGTTGTACTTCCACCATTGAATTCGCCGCCAAAACCATTGAAAACACAATTGGCTGGAGCCACATCTCAATCAAAATTGTTTTTGCGTAAAATTCACAAATTCAATTCTTGCTTCCAAATGACATCATTTGGAGCAACAAAAATCGTTCAGAATGAGGATGGTCGCAATTTTGAATCAATGTTTAAGATTAAGGGTCAATTATATCATCAAATAGGTTCTTTAATCATAATGCCTGATGCCGATCCAAAATTCTTGCAAATCTACTTCATGGGCGATGAGAAGCAACAAATAAACGCACGCTGCCAGTACAACTACATCGAGCAGATGGAGGAGCGAGAAATTGTGGCGACTTTGGAACCGATTTTGCGAAATCACAACCAGTTGGTCCAGTTGTTTTATACCGTTTCAAACAGACTGCAAAACGACAACTACATGATCGTCAATAAAGCAGACAAAGTACCATTTGGAGAGCATGCGGGCCAATACAATTCACACACCGTTAATGAAGTTGCAGTTTTTATGGTTGGCGATGCATATGAACGTCGAGATATACGGATCCAACACAGATATAACACGGTTCACACAATTCAAGACAGTCATCGTTCTTACGACGCTTTGCAATATCCGTTGATATTTTGGGAAGGAGAAGATGGATATCATTTTAACATCAAACAAATAAATCCAGTGACAGGTACACTCTACATATTATTTACTTTTTCTTTTTCTGTAAGATTAATTTCTTTTTGTCTTATTTATATTTTTACTTTGCTGGTGCAGAAACCAACAAGAAAGTGAGCGCGATGAACTTCTACGCATATCGGTTGATGATTCGTGCCAATGAAGACAACATTCTCTGATGCCTCCAGCTGTTTCATCAATACATCGTTGATATGTATCCGAAAATTGAAAGCGAGCGATTACGGTACATCAAGTATAATCAAGCGAAGCTGCGTTGTGAGGAGTACATTCATATGCGTGATACTATTGTCGGTAACGTCGGTAACGTTGATGGAGCCACTAATAGCATATATTCTTTCATCATCATATATTGGTAGCCGCGTCATATGCAAGAATACATTCAAGATGCCATGACTTTCGTGCGCGCGTGCGGCCGATCAGATTTGTTCATTACATTTACGTGCAATCCTAACTGAGATTAAATTAAAATTTGGTTATTGCCAGGTCAAACAGCAATGCATCGCCATGATATCACTGCACATGTCTTCAAACAAAAATTAATATCGTTGATAAACTAGATTACACATCAATCTGTTCATTTATACACCTCAGGGATTATACGAAAAACATTGTTCATCAACTCGCATTAAGATAAAAACAAAACTAACTTTATTGATTTTGTTGGACCGTTTTTATAACATCACAACCTTAGGTATAAGAGGGGGTGAGGTTTCTATGCAGCTGACTGTACGTATCATCGAAATAGTATGTACTTCGTACAACAAGTACATACTATTTAGATGGTACGTATATAGGTAAGTTGTTCTGCCTAAGCCCGTAAAGGTTCTATGCACAAAACAGTATATGTTTTGCACTATGAAAATAGAAACAATTAAAAAGTAATTTGACATTTGTCATATTTGAAGGTACGTCAATAAAATACAATTAGCTGTACCCGGCATAACAATTTGTAAGCAAGCTTCGCAATTTTTTTTGATACAGCTGATATTTGTGGAGTTGTGGGCGAAATTCCAAAAATTGTAGGGATCACTATTCCAAATATTATTATTTTTAATAATGGATACCATGTATGTATAAGTGTCTAGCAGTTCCTATTCTAAGTAAAATTTATTAGTTTCAGAAACAGACAGACGGAATGGGAAAGCATTTACGTTACTGTGAAACAAAGTATTTGTAATGTACTATTGTCTCATGATTTTGATGAAAGAAAAGATGTTTTATTTGTATATTGTCTTGAAAACCCTGAATTTTTAATATTTGTGTAACTCACTAATTGGAGTTCATGGTAAATTTGTAATTGTGATGATCACATAGTGTTTGTTTATTATCGAAATCAATTATGCCACCCAAACGAAAAGCCAACGTTCGGTCAGGCCAACGTCAGTCGGGTCCACTAGTATATATATATATTTTTCTAATTTATTAAAAGTATGAAGTTCAAATATCGAGTTCTGTGATGTCAACTCGATTGCTTTACACGAAATTAACCTTAACTCCTCTTCACCAATATCTACACCCATTCTCCCCATAAAGATAGTTGACTCAACATCGTGATTCCCCAATGAGCACTTCGATTGCAAATGAAGACTACCCCTTCAGGATGTTCCCACTTTCATTTCCTGTAAGGACTCCCACCCCCCGCTTTTTTTCCCCTTCATTCTTCACTCCACTAGCTACCACCCCTCCCCCACCAATGTGCAATTTTCAACTGTAAGGGTTGACTCGCAACTTGTGACAGTCGACAAGGGAACGATAAACCACGTTCATTTGGACAATGGATCCACTAACCCCTTCATTAAGACCCCGAAAAAAAAAAACACAGTTCACCTCAAACGGGTCAACATCGGTGCGGCTGGAAGTGTCTAGTAGCGCTGTGGTCGTGTTAAGCAGCTAGGTTAATTTGATGCGTCACTCTTCCTGCTTCGTCAGCTCGGGATGGTAGTCTGATCCTCCAAAAAAAGGGTTGTTCACGGGTTTCGAGTGAATGGTGGTGTTCTTAGATCGTCCCTCCAGCGAACAGAGAAGAAGGAAAGAAATGGTTTTGTCAATAAAAGATACGTGGACTTTAGGAAACGACTGATTATATCAGCACACTAGAATTGCAACTAACGAGAACGAAAGAGCCTACCAATTTTACCGAGAAAGATATTTTCACATACCTTCCAAGATTCTTTTACACGCCACAATTGACATGGGACCGAGACGGATTTACTTCCCCTCCGAAGGAAGCTATCGTTATCTTTCAAGGAAAACTCTGTGACCCCGGATAGGTTTGAACCTACAATCGTTGGGCCCTGAGGTGAGAACTTTAACCAATGACCACTGGTGTTCACCACAGAGTATTGTATCAGAGATTCTTAGAGAACAGATTTATTTCAATTAGTTAGTACGTATAATCAAATACTGGCGTGGTGAAATATAAATTAATTTATCAATGCATTTAACAATAGATCAATTTTCACAGGAAGAACCTTCCCTGAAGGTTGGAAAAATTACTTAATCTAATTTCACTTTTTCATACGTGAGATCATGTGATTTTTTTTTTTAGATCTTGCATTTGAGTAAAATATTGTTTGTAAGTTTCTTCCTGTAAAAAATTGAACTAAAAATGAACCACTTAAAATTATCACGAAATTGTTTTATTAATTATGACAAAGACTGGCCACGTGGGAACAGAAGCCGACTTTGACCGAAAGGGGAAAGAGTACTTAATGTTTGTGAATTTTCAGGGAATTCTTGTCACATTGAGGCTTCCCCTTCTCTATACATATATATTACATATTGGTACATTACATTAAAATTCGCCATTCCTCCCACTCCTATTATTCCAATTCGTCGATTGCATGGACTGTTATTAATGTACAACTAACCTAAAATACATTTTAGTGTACATAGGACTTTGTGTGTATATATACTTTTTTTTGTCATCGCGTGTTACTACCCATCTGGACTGTACGTAAATGTACTAATACGCTAGTGTGTTAAGGATTATAAAAGTTGAATTTAGAGAAAATGCACCCATATATGGTCATACATCTTAGCTCAATCGGTAACGTGTCTGTCTATTGAGAAAAAGAGTCCTGGAATCGATTCCCGACATGGTCGAAAAACTTACCTTTGGTGAAATGTGGGTTTCCTCGTTCACAGTGATAAATTAACGCCCAGGAGCTAGGTGTTGTGTCTTTTCTATATTTAAATTAGTTTATAAGTCGTGTGCTGATGTAATCAGTTGATTCAGAAAGTGCACATTAAATACCTTGAATAAATAAAAATGAAAGAAAAAAATACCTGAATAGGAGTGGAGGAAGAGTGGAAAATACCTGAATAGGAGTGGAGGAAGATTGGAAAATCATTTAGGACAAAAGAGCCTCAGTACGCCCGACCGGGATTCGAAGTACAATCTCCCAGTCACTAAGAGTCTAGTATAATGTGAGAGTGACGCCATAAACTAATGTGTGACTCCTAAATAAAATCATACTTTCAGTGAAACTACTTTTTATCATCAAAAAATTAATGTTTTATTTAAATTTGACCTTTGTATTAATTTTATTCGAATGTAAACCTAGCTAATTATTTAATTCTTCTCATATGTAGAATTAAAATAATTGTAATTATACTAAAATTTAAAAAAATGCGTTAGATATTTTCAGGAAGTCAAAACTATTGTTTTATTTATTAAGGAAGTTCTACAAGAGAATTTTTTTTATCACGTTTCATTGGACTAGAATGTTTTCTTCTAATTTAAAAAGTTTTTGATTAGATACAAATATCTTCATTATAAATATCCAAGAATTTTTAAGATTACTATATAATTAAACTGAACATATTAACTTAAGCAATACTTGGTTTATATTAACCCAAAGTGGTTTGTTATTTAAAAAACTATAAAACTAGTGTCATTTACTTGCGTCCATATCCACTCCATCTTATTTTTAATAGTCTATTCGCGAGGCTACCAAATATAAATACATCTTTAGATATAAAACTCGATCCTATAACTCTTATTAAATGCGCGTATGACGTTAGATGCAATCTTGGGCAATCCAAGATGAAATACAAGGGTGATTTGACCAGGTTGGTTATAAAACGTTTGGTGCAGTTGTTAAAACTCAGTTTAATCCTATCGTGTATGTTTACTTCGCACTTGCGTTTATATAAAACCAGTTTCGGTTAAATTGCCCGATAGTTATGTTACTTAAGGTTAGTTTAGGTATTAGGTTTGCGAAACCTAGAGGGAATTGCCTTATAGTTAGGCTAGGTCATGTTAAGTTAAGTTAGGTCTCTGTAAAAATGAAAGGATATCACCCGATATTCAAGTTAGAGTAGGTTATGATAGGTTATTTATTATTAGGTGTTATGTCTTAAAAAAAAAGGTATATATTCCTTGTGACATTGAACTTAGACCGCCAATGCACCCCATCCTGCCCTCTCCTTCAGCTCCCAGAATTGTCTTATTTCCTTCAAGTCGCTTAGTATTTATATCCTCCTTCTTAAGCTCCTTTTCTCCTCAACCTTTCTTTGTTTGACGTCGTTCAGAAGACAGTTACTCCTAAGGATGTGATCTTTAAATATTGAAGTTACTCATTTTCTTGTTAGGTTAGGTTAGGTTAGGTTATATTATATTATGTTAGGTCTGCATAAAATATGAAAGGAAGAATTCTGTATATTCTTAATCCATACTTCCCATCTTAGTTGGTCCCAAATACCTTCCATTATTCGGTAATACTGCACCAAACATTCTTTATGGATTGGTCCAAATGGGTTCGCTTTTAGGAGGGAATGTGCCAAACGTCCTACGGTCTGTAAAATAAACCTCATGTAAACTCTGAGAAAAGTGAGTGACCCTATAAGTATCCTCCTCGACATAGCCTTGAATGGGTAAGTAGCTATTTAGCTTCTTTTTTTTTTTTGGGTTGGCAGCTTTGAGTGGTGAGGCCAACGTTACACAACGGCTCCATCAAATTTTACGAGCACTCGAGCGGGCAGTGTTCCGTGGTCCTGGATAAAATATAACTTAGTCAAGTGCTCGAGTAACTTTGCTAGGTGTTTTTATGTGGTACCTTCATATCACATGCTATACTTATTTTGAATGTTTATCAAGTATCGGTTCCACATTATAGGGGAAGGGGAGAGAGGGTGATAAGCTTACCTTTGAAATTGTTTTATGAGTCAAATTTTGCTTTCCTGGGAGAGTTAAAAATAAGTTAATGAGTAAGAAAAGTTTGTAAAATTCATAAATATAGCTTAATAAAATATTCGAATATAAACTAATTTGTTCAATAAGAATATTTTACTTGTTGGTTTAAATAAGCATCCTCTGCTTCGGTGGTTGCATAGTCTGAGGCGTCACTCTCATGTTAGACTAGACTGCTGATGACAGAGAGTTCGGGTTTCAAATCCCGGTTGAGTGTAATGAGGGTGTTTTTTCCCCAAAATGGTTGTATATTCTCCCTCCGTGTAAATGCGGGTACACTTTATCTATAAGTCATCCTTCCCAATCCCCAGCTTATTAGAGTCATAACTAGTATATATCTGTATAACCTCAAAAGGTGGCGATAAAAACAAAATCAACAATGCTATACTTAAAAAATAGCTTAATCTAGGACGGCTGGCTGAAGGCAAATTTTCTAAGGAAAATAATAGAATATTATTCATTTTATCTGCAAAAAAAAAGTTTTTTAAATCCTTTCTAAAAAAAAAAAAATTCCACTAACCGAGATTTAGTTCTTAAATACACTTCCTTCACCTACGACAAGACGTGTATTAATCACAACTTGTGAATGTAAAGAATGCCAGGCCTCCACTGTGGTTCGGATCCCACGTTCAACTGTAGGTCCTCCATTTCATCTCACAATCATCCTACCACTACACATTAGCGTAAGAGCGTATAACTCCAACGGGTAGTAAGACGTGGTGCTAATAATAATAGTTCCTAGATAGTAAATGTATCCGTAAAGACCAACCAAAATTGAACCAGTGTGCCCTGATCTTTTGGTCAACTACTCTACCCACTAGACCATGGGAATAAGCCGAGTTTAGAAGGGCGTTGTTCTATAATAATTTAGACATGTCACAAAAAGTCTATATAAACTTATTAGACTTATTAAGATGACTTTGTAGACTAGAGTCTGATGGTAACCATATACAACACTCCGTAACCTCCCCCCATCCACTCCCAACACCTCCCGCAGCCCCACATTGAAACTCTTCTTAAACAAGGTCTCTAGGGAAAATCTGGTGCAGTGACTCAAAATTCAAATCCCTCATTCTTTAAGTTTATTTTAAATTGAAGTATGGCAATCTGATTAAAGCAATTATTGAGCCCAACAACTATATCTAAAAAAATTTACCTGAGTCGAAATGATATACATAGTTTTAGTTTTGTTTTTAAATATGAGTAATTAAAAAAAATTATAATCCATTGGATCAGTAAACATGAAAGAAAATTAAAGGTGTTTTGGATATTTAAAATTGGAAATAAACCTTTTCAGTTTGAATTTTCATTTGTATATATCTGTATGTATTAAGATTTTTTTTCAACTTATTTAACAAAAAACCAAGGAACCGTAAACCGACTACAAAGGAACCTAAACTGTTTCCACCTGTGAAGTGAAAAACTGGGAAAACTTAGGTATCTAAGAACTGAAATGACCCATAATGATTTTGTGGGTATCATAATTTCAAAATTATTTTAAAAAAAATGCATGCTATCAACTTTAGTGACCACATAGTTTAGCGTGCTGCTTTCACAGTAAACTAGACTGCCAATGGTGGGGGTATCGAGGATCGAATCTCGTTTGGGTGTACTGAGGTTAGTTTTTCTGAAATAGTTTTCCACTCTCCCTCAACGAAAATATGGGTACATTTCCTATAAATATAACCTCCTTGATTCTTAAAACCATTAGCGTAATTAGTACACAAACATATAAAGCGTACAGGTAGTAAGTAAGACGCGGTGATAAAAAAAAAATGCACGTAGAAGATTTGTGACATGTCACAAGTTTACAGGAACACGATTACTTTATTGTTTCTTCTTCAAGCCTTTACAATAGACTCCACTCAGCCCACAATGTTTTTTGCTCCATTTCCCGTGTTGTTTTTTTTTTTCTATCCCAACAGCCTGAAATAATGAATGTAAATTGCACCCGTATAGTCTAAACCGGCGGCGCCACGTTACCTAATATAAAATTGTACGAAGAGTCCACGAAGCTGTATTATATGCTTTATAGAAGAGACTCCAGGGAAATCAGACAAATTTAGCCTCTAAATAGGTCTATAGCTCACCAATTGAAGCGAATCGCACAATCGTGCATACATTTTCCTCCGAAGCTTTGTCTACTATAATTTCACAGATAAATATCTTGTAATAATACCATACGCTTCTTCATGGGAACAGATTTTACTTTTGTATCCCCCCGCCTTTCAACCGTTGTTGTTTTAAGCGTGTGGCTCTTGGTAAAGAAAGAAAATAGCTCCTATTGAAACGAATCGTCTGCCTCAAGGGACGTATTTCACACTTTAGGAATATTCTATTTTTTTTTTTTTTTGTTCTCCGCGTCTTCTCGTGCGGACTATACAGGCACTTAGAATAGCGGGATGAAGATAAGAAAGGAAGAACGTGTGTGAAATGATTTCACATCTGCTTTGAAGGAGAGGGGAAAACTATTTATTGGAAAATTCCCCCATAATACACTAAAACGGGATTCGAGCACCGATTTACATGTTGTAAGTAAACTAAGCCCAACCTAGTGCCAATTGATTTGGGCCAGGTTGTTTTTGGATACAAGTTTGGTCAATGAAAAAAAAAATACCTCACGATGTATTAAAATATTATTTAAAGCCGAGGATTTTGATAAAATTTATAATTGGTTCTATTAAGGATATGGTCCTCTCAAAATTGTCATTGTTCAATTATTGCTGATTCGTAATCTTGGAATTAAATTCCCTTTTAACAAAAGAAATTATTTCTGGAAGGTTTTCTTTTTAATGTAATTTTTATTTATATTAAGCTGTGCGTGGTTCAAGTTTACGAATAATCTTCCTTAGAGCGCCTGCGCGGACCAACGCGGGAGCTGGATATGAAACGGAATTCGCGCAAACTAACAATGTCATTGTAGGTGACCTGGCGGTCTAGGGGTAGGATGTCGGACTTCTCTGCTGGAGGTCCGGGGTTAAATCCTCGGTCCCGGCACAGACTTATCTGATTGCCAAAACCTTCCTTCACCTCTGACAAGATGTGTATTAATCACAACTTGTGAATGTGTGGAATGCCAGGCCTCCACCGTGGTTCAGATTCCACGTTGAACTGTAGGTCCTCAATTTCATCTCACAATCACCCTACCATTACACATTAGCGTAAGGGCTCCGGTCTGATGCGTAACTAATATTTTTTTACAATCTTTCTAAACTATTTGAGATATGAAATTACTTATCATTACATATATGTAGGTCTCTTTATAATAAAATATTTTATTTGAAGTATATTTTTATAAAGCCAATAAATTTCAAGCTATACGCAAATATATATATTTTTTAACTTTACGAAGACAAAATGTAAAGTATTGCGACCGTAATAAATTAAAAAAATCTAACCGGATATATTAATTGATGTCGACGTCACATGACTCCGAACCCTAAAAAGTGGTCTTTACAATGCCGTCTGTCTGTGTGTCTGTTTAAACTTAAAATTAAGAGTAGTTTAATAAAGGGCGAAAAGAAAAAAAAATAGGTTTTCTCAAAATTGGTTCTAACGATTTTGATTAAAATTCGTACCTAGGCGTTGATTAAAATTATAAATAACCTGGCTATTTTCATTTTCCCATGAAAATGACTTTTAGGATACCTACTTTACAGAAGCATAAACTTCCGTATCTACGCAACTATTTGAGATACTAAATAACTTTGCATGGCAAAATTGTAGTACTATTAAAAATAAAAAACTTTCATATAAAATATAATTTTATAAAACAAACAGATTTTGAGATATTGGCAAATACATCGATACAATTTTGAGAGCTTTAGTTGTAAATATATACTACTTAAGTTTTAACGCAATAATTCTACAATGCCATAGAGTAATTCAATATAAGTCTCTCAAAAAGTTTATGTTGTTTTTTCCCTAAACCTCTTAGGAGAGATGTTTCTACAAAAATGATCTCTCTCCTTTTTAGACTCAATACTCAATATTTACATCTTTTATTACTCAAAATTTTTAATTGAGGAATTTAATAGCAATGCGATGGCATAATGATTTGCAACACCTAACAAAATGTCGAGAATTTTAACCGGAAGTTGAAATTTTAATATGAAATGTTGACCCTTGTGGATCCAATATTGCTCCTTTTTTTTATCGGTCCAAGCATACAAATGAAATTATAAAATTTAAAACCAGGACTAAAAAAAGTTTTACACAAGTATAGTCCAATTTATGCTTGGGTTTGCTAGTGTATATTATTTTGTTTCACATATATTACAAGTTTTGAGTAAATATCTCAATTTTTAAACAATAGAGCGAGAAAGTCCGTCTGAAGCTCCGCATCATTAATTTTTCTTTCCCAGAAACCATTTATACCATTTATTCGCAAAGAAGAATAGATTCCCATGATTATCTCAAAAATTATATTTTTTGGGCTAATACAGTGTTTGCTATCATTCCCTCAATTATTAATTAAATTCATTATTTTTATAAAAATCATTATAATAGCTACTTACATAGAATTAGTGGGTAATAGTTGTTTGATGATTTTTAACATTTCAAACCTTATTATTTTAAATAAATACTTACCTCATCAGCTTTGTTGACTTTAGTTTTGTACAGACTTCCTTTTCTGTGTATTTGACTTGTGTCTACCGAGAAAAGAGACGGAGTATGATATGGTTCTTTGATCTTTAATCCAACTTCCCTATATGCTTGTTGCATAGTGTGATACTGATATCATTAGTTGAATGTTGGATAAACCTATCAAGTGCAATTATTTAATATTCATAGTAATAGGAGTAGTAATAACTACAGTTGAATAGACAAGTAATACGTAAATATACAGTACCACACTTGATTATTTGATCAATCTCATGTTTTTCGAAAAATTGTCGGCAGTAAAGTTTAGAGTTAAGTGTATTGAATTATTAATCAACAGGACGGCGCTTGCACGAGGCTCAGCGGTATCCTTATACAAAATTATCCTTGCTCAATTCAGAGAAGATGGGTTTACTTACCGACATTCAACGACAATTGTTGTTTATATAAAAGAAAGTTCTAACTGTCACCGAAACCACGATTCTGACTTCAATGATTAAACATATACCAAATATATATTAACTGTATTTAGTCAAATATAATAGTTTATAGTATTACTCTTAGTATTATAATGTAATACATATACACACAATTATATATTATATTAGGTTTTAATAGGTATTAATGAATTTATCTAGACTACACAGAAACTAGATTTTGCGAGCCATCTGTTGAGCAAGTATGGAACCTGTGTATACATGGATCAGTCAATAATTGTATCTCTGTAGTTTTTATTATTATTATTATTATTATTATTATTATTATTATGTTGATGTTGTTTTTGTGTCTGGGAATTTGGAAATTATTTTGGTCAGAATGATATAATGATATCACGGGATAACACTGGAAGTAAACCAAGGCGGTAATTCTTAAGGTGGTTAATGTTGAAGCATATTGATAAAGGGATTAATTTAACGCTTCTGATGTCCAAGGTATTCATGTCCTATCTGTGAGAGAAGGGGGAAGAGGGTATAAGATAGCTCTGCCCTTTCCCCTTCCAATACCCATGTTGAAATGTTAAAGCAACATTAATAAGATATATAGTTACTCGAAATGATATACTCAACGATTTAGCGAAGTGTCCACCCGAGTCCCGAAACATTATATAGGCCATGTTTTTGACAGAGCATAGGGGTAGGGTATTGCTATTGTAAGACTCCTTCAATTAAACATTTTATAATTTTAATGATAATACTAGTTGAAAGAAATATTGTAGTTAACTATAAAAATTAAAGAGGATTTGTAAGAATAAACACAAAATGTATTAACGAATTTGTAATTTTAAAATAAAAATTAAATTAAAAAAAATTCCGTGACTCAATAAAATAAATAAATACATACACAGTGTTAAAATGATTTATTAATAGAACACTAGTACTTTAATACAATTACTTGTTTATCATACTAAACTAAGTAAAATGAATACTGAACAGTTTTAGTTTTAAGCTGCTTGCTTAGCTGCACTTTAGAGATAAGTTGAAAGTCTTATTTGTTAGGTCATGCAGGAGATAGGGTGAGGGAGATGGTAGGTTATGTAGGAGATAGGGTGAGGGAGATGGTAGGTCATGTAGGAGATAGGGCGTGAGAGATGGGTCATGAGATCATGTAGAAGGGAGATGTAGGTCATGTGGGAGATAGGGTGAGAGATGGTAGGTCATGTAGGAGATAGGGTGAGGGAGATTGTAGGTCATGTAGGAGATAGGGCGTGAGAGATGGTAGGTCATGTAGGAGATAGGGTGAGGGAGATGGTAGGTCATGTAGGAGATAGGGCGTGAGAGATGGTAGTTATGTAGGAGATAGGGTGAGGGAGATGGTAGGTCATGTAGGAGATAGGGCGTGGAGATGGTAGTTTATGTAGGAGATAGGGTGGGGAGATGGTAAGTCTATGTAGGAGATAGGGCGTGGGAGATGGTAGGTCATGTAGGAGATAGGGCGTGGGAGATGGTAGTTTATGTAGGAGATAGGGCGTGGGAGATGGTAGTTTATGTAGGAGATAGGGCGTGGGAGATGGTAGTCATGTAGGAGATAGGGCGTGGAGATGTTAGTTTATGTAGGAGATAGGGTGTGGGAGATGGTAGTCTATGTAGGAGATAGGGCGTGAGAGATGGTAGTTTATGTAGGAGATAGGGCGTGAGAGATGGTAAGTTATGTAGGAGATAGGGTGAGGGAGATGGTAAGTCATGTAGGAGATAGGGCGTGGGAGATGGTAGGTCATGTAGGAGATAGGGCGTGAGAGATGGTAGTTTATGTAGGAGATAGGGCGTGGGAGATGGTAAGTCATGTAGGAGATAGGGTGAGGGAGATGGTAGGTCATGTAGGAGATAGGGCGTGGGAGATGGTAGTTTATGTAGGAGATAGGGTGAGGGAGATGGTAAGTCATGTAGGAGATAGGGCGTGGGAGATGGTAGGTCATGTAGGAGATAGGCGTGGGAGATGGTAGTTTATGTAGGAGATAGGGTGAGGGAGATGGTAAGTCATGTAGGAGATAGGGCGTGGGAGATGGTAGTTTATGTAGGAGATAGGGTGAGGGAGATGGTAGTTTATGTAGGAGATAGGGCGTGAGAGATGGTAGGTCATGTAGGAGATAGGGCGTGAGAGATGGTAGTTTATGTAGGAGATAGGGCAAGGAAGATGTAATGAGAGAGAGTCAATCAGTCCTTACAATATTAAAGCATTGGTTTCAATTTTTTTATTATACTGTATGTGGAGGGGAGATGCTTGTTCCATCATCGCTCTGAATCCACTACTGACCCATCCGGGATAGCCGCAAACTTACAATAATGGGATAGTGTTTTAAACCCCAACCTCACAATCATTTGAAATCCAGGATTTCCATTCGACCACCGAGGCGGTTATTAATTTAGTTAAAATTCATCCTCTTTATTTAGTGTCTTAGGATAATGGTTTGGTCCGACACATTAGCTCAGTCGGTAGCGTGTCTGCTTAGTAAGCTATGAGTACCGGGTTCAATTCACGCCATGGCGGAAAAATGTATAATTTATGCATTGTCTCAGTTGTGAATTAACGGCCGGGGAGCTGGTTGTTGTGTCTATAGTAGAATTCTGGTGGTAAGAACACTATCTCATATCTGACAGCCACAGCAAAGCGGAGCGCAAACATATACAAATATAATTTTGTTATATTGATTTTTACTTCCTCTCGACACCTCATAAGAGAGAGAGAGAGAGAGAGAGAGAGAGTATATTGTGATCGTCAAAAAGAATCGTATTCGAGATTTTGATTAATGTTGACGTTTCTAGACCCCTGAAAACCAAAAGTTGTCTTTACAATCCCATCTCTCTGTATATATGATAGGTTAAACATGGTATCTGGGGGTTTTCATTATGTCGGCCAGAGAGGTTTTTGAAATTTGATATCCAATCCTAAAATTAATGGTAGTTTACTGAAGGTTATAAAGAGAAATAATCAAGTCTCTCAAGAGTCGCTCTAACGATTTTGATTAAATTTTATATCTCTACACCTATCATTTTTAACAATATGAGAACTTTCATTTTCTCATGAAAATGATTTTAGGGTACTACTACATATGAGTGAATCTTTTCAATTTTCATCATTTCTACTCAACTATTTGAGAAACAAAATAACTAATAATTTTAAAGCTGTATTATTATTAAAAATAAAAACCCTTTACCCGAACGGGTAGTAAGACGCGGTGGTTATAATTATTATAATAATTTAAAACGAATGTTATGCTTACGATCTGTGGTGAACAAAGATGTTTCTCCATTCTCAAATTTTCTGTAGCAGTATTCTTAGATGATAATGCCATAGAGTAAGTAAGTAACAGTGCATATTATTATTTCATATATAATATTTAGTGTAGTGTTTCTACAACAATGTATATACCTACGATTTAGTTTCACATATCCTACGATTTTTTGGTAAATGACTATTTTAATATAAAAACTGAGAAAGTCTGTGCGGTGCACGGGTATGGTCGGACTGGTCCGACGGTCAAGACATTCCAAAAGGAATTTTCGAGCCCATACCGAAGGGTCTTGTCGAACTGGTCCGATGGTTGAAGGACCACCCAATTAGTAAAGTTATCTAGTCGAAAATGAAGCAATATTTGTTGACGGGACTTTTACTTTTGCCTCTAAGTTATTTTATCAATTTTTCATCATACATGGAGTAAAAAATGACAATTACATACCGTTGGTCTTTGGTCTTTTACCCAATAAAAAAGAAGCAGACTACAGAAGCCTTTTTCAACATTTAGTAAAAAAACTGTGAGGAGATGAAACTAACACTCAAACCTAACCTAACCTCTCTCCCCTCTCACCCCTTTGTAATGTCCATAGGACCAGTTCAACAGTGACCCTTGCAATCCCTCGCACTGGCCATCGGACCAGTTCGACCTTACTAATTGGATGGTCCTTCAACCATCGGACCAGTTCGACAACACCCGCGGTGCACCATACCATTATTTTAATATAAAAACGGAGAAAGTCTGTGTGGTGCAACATATTATTTTTTATTCTGTAATCTTCGAAGAGATTATTAGCCTCATTTAGTTTAAATGCCTTTGTGTAAGTAATACAATTTAAAAAATCAACATAATTCATACTTTTAAATTAAAACACATTATATTAGATAGGTATTACCTTAAACACGTAGTTCCATGTTGTTGTTTATTTCCGAATGGTATCTAAAATGTTTGAACGCCCCGAGCTGTTCTGGTTCCCCTTGAAAGCTGTACCCAGGCGTGTTTATACTATATTAAGATTCTTCCCATTATCACCTTGGAGACTTACACCCCTGAATACTGTTTAAGATGGGAGCCACGAGATATCACACCAGGGACCTAATCTTATTTCCCCCACCCCTTCTTTCTCTAACCTCCTGAACAGGAGCCGCGCTTGTCAAATGACGAGGAGACAAAACTAAAACTAACATTAGCTCGAATTAAGAATACAGAGTGTGTCACGGACGATAAAACCGTCGTACAGAATATTCAATCAACAACAGAGAAGCCCCTTCACTCTCGACCCTGTTGATCTTCCTACTGCCTCGTCTTTCTTTACTTGGGGTGTATTTATCTCTGTCTTTATCATTCTCGCTAACACACCTTCTCACTCCTATTCTCCTCAATACAGTCTCCTGTTGATCTTCCTGCTGCGTTATCCCTTCTGAACTATATATATATATATATATATATATATATATATATATATCTTTCTCTTATTCTGTCTTTCCCCGTTTACTCATCCTCTCTATCCCTCTCCTGTTGATATTACAGTATATATTTCTCTCTTGTTATCTATCTATCTCTCTTAGTCATAGCTTTCCTCGTTCATTTATTCCACACACGTATTCCACATTCTTCCCGAAGTCCCCTTACCACTTGCCGCTTCTCTTTACTACCTAAAGACATTTTTTATATAAAAAAAAAAGAAAGAAAGGAAGAAACATCACCCCAGGGAGTTCAGACCAACCCTTCTTCCCCATAGCCCCCTTCTCTATAACCCACCCGATTCCCCGTGCTCCCATCTACTTTCACTTCACTAATCCTACTTGATTAAACAACCATCTCACCCCCACCGCTATGTACAAACTCTTGTGTACGTCTCATAACATAGAGAAAAAGGGGTGTTCTTTTTGGGTTGTTTTTTTAATTTATTTTTTGCTTTGAGCTTGGAACACATTCCATTAGGTAGGTTTTGTTTTCTTTAAATATGTCTATTTCTTTTAGAATTTTTTTGTTTAACATCCACATTAATAAAAATCCGATAAAAGAAATATCTAAAACAATAATAAACAAATATATCAGCTTTAAATTTTTTTTTCAATTTCACATTTTCTTTTATACAATGTCTTGTTTATATAATTATCTGTATTAAACTAAATAGTAGATAATTTTGTATAAAATTATTTGAAAAATTACTATGGACATAAAATATTACATCTAGTATATTCTAAATTGCAAGAGTGCTGGTGGTCTAGGGGTAAGGTGTCAGACTTCTGTGCTGGCGGCCGGGGTTCAATCCTCGGTCCCGGCAAAGATTTACCTGATTTCCAAACCTTTCCTTCACCTCTGACAAGACATCTTGTGAATGTGAGGAATGCCAGGCCTCCACCGTGGTTCGGATTCCTCGTTAAACTGTAGGTCCTTCATTTCATCTCACAATCACCCTACCATTACACATTAGAGTAAGTGCGTTAACCCGAACGGGTAGTAAGACGCGGTGCTAATAATAAAAGTGCTGGTCAAAATTTCGTTCAGTCATAATTAGAAATAATCATTGGCTGAGAAAAATAAATTATTAAATATTTTATAGGAAGTGATGTTTAACGAAGACCAATTTCTTTTTACTTTTTTATCTTGTACGTTCCCTAGTTAAAAAAAAAAGACAAATTTTTCCTGTATGTTAACTTAGTTTTGAGATATTTAATAATAAATGCAAATGTTCTCCGAGAATTGAACCAAACTCTTGCTCGTTAGTAAAGATTTGATTACACTAATGAGTTTATTTCATTGGAGCATGTTTTCAAACGTCATTATTTAATTTTGTGCGAAACTTGAAAAATAAAAGGGTAATTTTTGTGAAATGTGAAATTTTTTTGGGGGATGATGATAGTGGTGGTGACAGTGGCAGTAGAAGCTTTATTGTTGAATTTTACATAACTTTTGAAGCCCAAGCTGATGTGGTGCCTGAAAATGCATTTATGGTGTTTTATATATACTATGTAATTATTTTTATGGTCTCAAAAAAAAAACTATTTGAGCATTCACTTTGTTGGGATGTGAAGTCTTATATATACCATATTATATTATGGTATTTAAGTTTCTAAAATACTTAATCAAATATCATTAAAATGCTTCAATTAAAAATGTTTATATTATTTTTTAATATTCTTCAATGCATGGTTCAAATATTGTTTTATTTTTCTTAAACATTTTAAATGAAAATGACCAAGTCAACTTTTTCCAAAAATGAGTTATGTGTATGGTCAATTAGTTGCCAATGACATTATCTTTCAGTGGTAAAAACACCCATGTCTTATTGTATAACTTTAAGCTTCACATAAAACAACATAAAGTTGATCAAATTCATAGGATAGGAATGAATTTGATAACGATAACGGTACATTTTCGTATCTTATTATTTTTTTTATCATTGCGTCTTACTACCTGTTTGGGTTATACACTTATGTACTAAATAGGCTAATGGTTTTAGGGACGAGAAAGACTATAGTTATAGGAAGTGTATCCACATCTGCGTAGATAGAGAGTGGAAAACTATTTTGAAAAACCCTCCGCATTGCACCCGACGGAGATTCGAACCCTGATCTTTCCACCATCGGAAGTATAGTCCAATGAAAGAGAGTAAGTAACACGTTAGATTATTTGGCCACCGAAGCGGGTTTCCCATATCTTATGTTGTAGTTAGTAATATGTTTTTTTTAAAATAGGTTTTCAATAAACTAACATTGAATATGGGGTGACCTGGTGGTCTAGGGGTAAGTTGTCGGACTTCTATGCTGGGGTTCGAGGTTCAATACCCGGTCCCGGCACAGATTTATCTGATTACCAAACCCTTCCTGCAACTCTGACAAGACATCTTGTGAATGTGGGGAATGCCAGGCCTCCCGTGGTTCGGATTTCACGTTAAATTGTAGGTCCTCCATTTCATCTCACATTAGCGTAAGTGCGTACAATCCGAACGTGTAATAAGACGTGGTGCTAATAATAATAATAATAATAATAATAATAATAATAATAATAATAATAATAATAATAATAATAATAATAACAACTTTGAATAAATTTTCCTCAGAAAAAACAAAATGTTATTTAAAACACTCTTTAATACATAGGTTTTGAACAAAACGGTTGTAATTAAAAAATATAACATTTATAAAAATCATTAATTATCATAGAATAATGCTCGTATTTAGGAAAACAATATGTTCTAATTTATCAAATAAAACACTACTTAGATAATCATCGTATACAAAATTCTTAGAGCCACATTCAAAAAGTTTTGAATTGCTTAAAAAATAATTCATCTCTAAACTACCCTTCATTTTAGGGTTAAAATCAATATCACGATTGGGTCTCATAGTATGACCATATAACTAACATCTAAATCAAATAGCCGAAGCTATTATTTATGCTTTTTAGTGAGGATTACTCCATCTAGATATAATATCTTGAAAATTGAACTTGGACACGGGAATTGAACCCGGGACCTTTGGCTTAGTACGCCAATGCTCTCACCACTGAACTAACCAGGAATCGTCCCGTGCCCAGGGTCATTGTTCACTCATATTTTAAGGCAGAGTCTGTGATGGACGTACTTAAATCGTCGGCTACAAATGTGTGATTTTATTAAGATCACGAGTCATGAGATAACGCAGCCACCTTCGACTCTGTAGTTGGCTTCATTGACTATGCCTTAAAATAGAGTGAAGAATGACCTCGAACAAGGGATGACCTCTGGATAGCTCAGTGGTTAGAACATTGGCGTGCTAAGCCAAGGGTATCAGGTTCGATTCCCGTTTCCAGGTGTCTTTTTCAATTTTTCACAACATCTAAATAATATATTGAATGAAATTCACCAAATTGTTTCAGGGGTGTTGCCCTAGGTTATAATTGCAATACTTATATAATTATAAATATTATTATTATTATTATTATTATTATTATTATTATTATTATTAGCACCGCGTCTTACTACCCGTTCGGGTTATACGCACTTACGCTAATGTGTAATGGTAGGGTGATTGTGAGATGAAATGAAGGACCTACAGTTTAACGTGGAATCCGAACCACGGTGGCGGCCTGGCATTCCTCACATTCACAAGATGTAAATGATAAAGTAAAATGGTTTACCTAGTTGTGGGTATTCTTATAATTGGTAGTACGGATTTTTTTTTTTACAAAATTGTATTCCACTTTCCCTCTACGCAATTGTGGGTACATTTCATTTGGATATAATCTCCCCAATCCCTTATACTATTAACGTAATTTTTACATATGATAAAAACCCAAACAGATAGGACTTTGCACAAAAAAAAAAATGTACGTAGTTTCAAGTGTTAAGCCCCCTTAAGGAAAATCTTTCATAAATCAAGTATTTTGAAATGTCTTCAGTTTCTGTTCTGCTTCCAGGGTGTATGAAAAGATAGATAAAAGGAATGTGATGGGAGTAGTAGAGGAGGGGGGGGGGGATCACCAAAAGGAAAGTGTCACATGTAAATCATCCGCACTTCAATAAAGTGTAATGGATCCTAAAGGAAGAGATCCCAAAGAAATAAGGGTGGGGAAAATATTCATATAAGCTTCAACTTTCCCCACCCTCCTTTTCCCTATCTCCACTTTGCTTTCCCACGCGTCGCAACTGTTTGAATGGGTCTAGGGTGAGCTATATAATACCGGAGCATGTTCTTTCAAAACAGTTTTTCATGGACGTGTTTGTCATTAGAAATGGTCGTGACTGAGGACTCATGTTGTGTGTCAATATGTGTGCTTGTATTACGTGTGTAACGTTCTCACACACATGCTCAGGGGTTCACTAAGATCATCGGAATTCCTACATTTCCAATGTATGAGGAATATGAAACGTGTGTTCGATTTTAACAGTCCGCATCGGAGGGCACGCAGGAAAAGGCATTTCTCTCGTCTTGTATGGAACTAAAGTGGTTATTGCTCAAAAGCCGGTTGGACTTTTTTTTTTACATCTATTGTTGTTTCCAGCCTGTGGACTGATATATGTCAGTTTTTTATTCAAGTCATATATTTTTCCACTACCAGCTGCTAGGCCTGTCGTAACTTCATAAACCTTATAATCTAACTTAAGACTAGGACAAGAACAACGTAAAGTCCCCAGTCGTTAATTTATCAAATGTGAAAGGATAAACCACCAATGATAAATTTTGAATCATGTTGACGAGAATTGAACCTGAGACCCTTAGTTCAGTAGACAGACACGCTAACGACTGAGTTAAGTTGTACTAAGTTGTTTAATTCCCAAAATGGTTTATCTATCCCTCGTGCATATGCAGATTAAGTTATCTCTAAATTTATACTTTTCTCATTTCTACCCTATTCGTGTTGATATGTGAATATCTCAGTAAGACGCCAACCACACGTCAAACTTTTTTTGTTAACAACTAAAGATGGTTGATTAATATTTCCCTGATCAACTTAGACCAGACAAAGAATAAATGTATATTTGTAAATCGGGCCCTTAAAGAAAGATATGGATGAAACGGGATATTTTTTATGAGATTCTCCTTTTTTTTAATTTAAAATTTTGAGTAAATTTTGGTTCACTTTTGAGACTCCAGCATGTGTTTACATAGAAAATGAACTAGGTTCTGGTACATTTTTTTGTTTATCACAAGTTTAATGCAACTTTGAATACTTTGTTGGTGGTGAAAATTAAAGCTCACAAATTTCGAGAGAAGGCTTATTTCGTTAGAGTGGTCTACTCTATCGTCTTCCTACGTCATATAATGGAAGATTGTTTTCATACAGGTAAAACTCTTTGAGTGCAAAGTGGGAAAGTTGAAGAGGTGAAAAAATGTTAGGTTTTTTTGTTAAAGTTAAATGAAATAGTAGCTCGTACAATATTTATAATTTTATCTTATAAAAATTTTAAGGTTTAGTTAATTTGTATATGGGTGAAAGGGTTGACTGATTCTGGTACCTTGTGGATGAAGGACTGTGCAAGTTTTCAAAATATGTTTTTGACATTGGATGTGTTTAAACTCTACGGTTAGTCTTTTCTCTCAGCGTAGATATCAGAAGCGATATCTACTTCTGATAAAGTTGGCGGAATTGTGGTGTGAGTTAGGCTATGGTCAAAGTCTTTTTGCGATACATATATTACCAAATGTATTGGTATGCCTTAAATTAAATATTAAAATACTTAAAATAAGTAAATTTGGTCACTCAAGGAAGGATATAACTGTGTAGGGGTTTATAGGATTATGACTTATAGAATCGATTTTATAAACGTGTTGGTGGTTTTTTTTTAAATATGCATATACAGTAGAACTCTTTTAATTCGAAGGGCAAGGGATATTTAAAAAAACAGAATTAAATATGTCATTCAGGGGGTTACATGTTTAAATTGTCACACAGAAGCGATGAGATCCGAACCAACAATCACCCTATCATTGAAACCTGTTCGCCGCCGGTGTAGAATTCCCCTCTTTATCTTTACTTTGCGTCAATAACTCTTAACTTTATATTACAGTATTGGCATATGGGGAGATTTAATAACGATCGTTGGTGAGGTTTTAAATAATTACATGCTTGAACAAATTAACTATGGATAGGCTTAGAATCATCCAAATATTTCCTTCTACAATATGAACGAATTAATTCATTTTTCTTTTACCGTTAGTAAATATAAGAATGTAATGGGGAATCATGGTGGATTATAAATTATCTGATTTTTAGAACTAATCAATGTTGAATTAGTCAATCCTACTCTATATTTTTTCACTATTAATGTCCTAGTTATACTATTCATTTTTTATGTGTATTTGTTTCTCCATAGAATGTTTTGTTGTTTTTATTTTTGTATATTTCCATTATCAATCTACTAATGTGCTTTTGTGTGTGTGTAATTATATATTATATATGCCAGTAGCTATGATTCTAAGAATCACATTTTGAACCATTTGGAAGCTCGGACGATATTTTTGATTGAACTTATAATCCGGTTTCTCTTTGCTATCTTTTACTCCCAACCTGCTATTTGATTCAATAACCAATGTGGAAGGTTTACTTTAAAGTGATCTGCTTTATGAGTTACAGGCTGCTTTCGCAGAACTTTATCATCTTTACACTAACATTTAAATATATAATATATATAATAATATATATATAATAATAAATATATATATATATATATATAAGTATATATAAAGAGTATATATGCATTTTTAACTTATGGTTTTCTTCAAATAAAATTATATGTGATTATTTTTATCCTTTGCGAAAAAAAAAGTAGCTGTATGACACTCAACTTTCAGTATTTCTTTACCCTATCGTTTCTAAAAACTATTCAACCATTTCATCTAATTCAAGATGCGTACCTGTTTCTGTTTGTAGGTGTTTTCGGAGGCGAACATCATGTTCAGCGTTGGAGGACGCTACTACGTGGGGGAGCCCATCACGTACACTTACATCGAAGACAGAATCTTTGAGAACTCAAGGAATATCTCCATCAAACTGCACCACAGGGTTGGACGCTTCGTCAAACTGCAGCTCCATTTCGCCGCCAAGTGGATCATGATAAGCGAAGTTACCTTCGATTCAGGTAGGACGCACGAGATATTTTCATTCAATATGATTTTAAATAAAAAATATGCTCCTTAGGTACTACTTAAAATATTTGTTAACTTGACAGCATATCACTATAAATTAAAATATAACACCATTTTAGTAACAAATATGGGATTTAGAAGAAAAGTAAAATGTTTGTTTACTAAAAAAAATTTATTCGAATTCATGGAAGCAGTTTTTCCTTCATCTCATATAAAATCAGTTTAAAATACAATTATTATTGGAAATGTTGTTGGTTTTTATAACTTGATTTAATATTAAAACACAGCTCATGTTTCTTCTTAGATTCCAGACTGAAGTTGTCATTGTAATTGTCTATATATCTCTCTGCTACTAATTCATGACAACATAATCAGTTTTAATTTTTAAACCATTTTTCATATGACATTAAATTACATCTAATGCGTTAGATAATAACAATATTTTAGTGAAAAAACAAAAACTCTTTTTTTACTTTCTCGCTATCTTACAGGTAGAAAAAGTATTGTGATGGTCAAAAAAATTTTACTCGAGATTTTGATTAAAATCGACGTTTCGTGACCCCCCCGAATCCGAAAAAGTGTTTTTTGAATTTCCGTCTGTCTGTCTGTAACTCCAACTAGAGCCTAAACTATTTTACCGAGTGGGCTAAAACTTGGTGTCTAGGGTTTTTATAGGGTCTCTCTGAGGCGTTTTTGGAATTGGATATCTAACCATAAAATTAAGGGTAGTTTACTGAAGGACAAAAAGAGAAAAAGTCGATTTTTCAAAATTGGCCCTATCGATTTTGATTAAATTTCATTTCTAAACATTTATAAATATTTCAAACAAAATGGCTACTCTCAATATTTCGGCAAAATGACTTTAAGGGCTCCGGTCTGATGCGTAAATTCACATTTAAAAAAAATCATATCTCAGAAACTATTTAAAAATGAAATTACTTATTACAAATATGTAGATCTATTTATAATACAAATATTTTAATCGAATAATATTTTTATAAAACCAATAACTTTCAAGCTATACGCAAATAATATATTTTTTTACTTTTCTGACACTTAAGGTAAAAAATAAAGTATTGCGACAGTAAAAAAACCTAACCCTGAAATGTTGATGGATGTCGACGTCTCATGACTCCCAAACCATAAAAAGTGGTCTTTACAATGCCGTATATCTGTTTGTGCGTTTAAACTTAAATTAAGAGTATTTAATAAGTGAACCTTCACTCTGACAAGTTATTTGTGAATGTGGGAATGCAGCCTCCACCGTGTTCGGGTTCCACGTTAAACGTAGTCTCCATTCATCTCATAATCACCTACCATTAACATTACGTAAGCGTATACCCAGGTAGTAAGACCGTTGCAATAATAATAATATAATAATAATAATAATAATAAAATAAAGTTAAAAAGAGAAAAAATAGATTTCTCAATCGACTTAAAAGATTTGATAAATTCGTATCTGGCGTTGATTAAGATTATAAATAAACTGACTATTTTCATTTTCTCGTGAAAATGACTTTTAAGGTACTTTACAGAAGCTGAAATTTACTTATCTCCGCAACTATTTGAGCTAATAAATAACTTATCATTGCAAAATTGTAGTACTATTAAAAATTAAAAAACTTTTATATGGAATATATTTTAATAAAAACAACAGTTTCTTAGATATTGGCAAATATATTAATACAATTTTGTGTGCGTTAGTTGTAGAGATACTACTTAAGTTTTAACGCAATAACTATCCAATGCCGTAGAGTAATTAAATATAAGTAAGTCTCTCAAAAAGTTGGTTATTTTTCCTTAAACCTCTTAGGAGAAATGTTTGTACAACAATGATCTATCTCTTCATTTTAGACTCAATAGTCAATATTTACCTTTTTTATTGGTCAAAATTTATAAATAAGAAATTTAATAGCAATAGATGTGCAACACCTAATAAAATGTCAAAACTTTTAATACGAAGTGTTGACCCTTGTGAACCCAACATTGATCTTTTTTGATCGGTCCAAGCATACAATTTAAGACATTAATTATTTTAAAAACAAAATTATAAAATTAAAAACCGCGACTCAAAAAATGTTTTACATAAGGATAGTGCAATTTATTCGTGGGTTTTCTAGTGTTTATTATTTTGATTCACATATTTTACGAGTTTTGAGTATATATTTCCATTTTCAAACAATAGAGCGAGAAAGTCCTTGCTGAGCTCCGTACCATTAATTTTTACTATGTTTCGTTTTCATTACTAAAATATTTCCTAGTACTTTTAAAACGTTTAATAAAATGTAGTCAAGTAACCTAGTCTTTAAATTCTGTCTGAATTGCTTTATGAAATATTGTAACAAATCTTATACTGCTGACTTCCGGTTTTGGTTTGGCAGTGAGAATTGTCAGTAACAACTCCACGGATATCTTGTTTGATTCTAAGGAATACTTATATATATCTATCTATCCCGTGACTACATCTCAAAGGCAGTGGACTTAAAATCCATCGGGATCGATTTTATTTTTTACTTTTCTTAGTGTTTCCAATTGGGATTTTAAATAAATAACAATTATTGGTTTAGAACTGCTTTTATATGACAACTTCAAGAGATCGTAAACACTCCCATACTTATTGTGAATCGAACCCTCTTGCTTGTATTCCAATTTTCATAAGGATGAACTTTTAGAAAGTCCTAAGATTTTTTATGAACAGAATTGATATATTTAATATCTTAGAGCCAAAACTTACTAGCCATTCGGGCTGTACGCATATGAACTATAAGTACGTTGAGAACAATTGCAATAAAATCTTGATTAATAGATGATTACTTAGATTTAACGACAATTTTGTGAAAATATTGACGAATACGTTTATATTTCTGGACCATGTAAAGGTACCGATATTGTATTTCATTTGCACGTTGACTTCATTCTTGAAATGATAATACCCTTAACTCTTTGTTAGAGTAGTTTTTTATATTTTAACAACCTTGAAATGAAAAACAGGCCTTATTTGCATAGCTGAAGAATAGTTTTTTTTTAAAGTTTATAGGAATATAAAAGAATGTAATTAACATTTACAAAGTTCAATATAAATATTGTTTTTTTGTTGATTTATTAATGAACTGTACACAATATTATTTTATATCACGCCACAAACCCATATCTGACCATCCAGGTCCACTACTCGGCCAAAAGTTCTTTCTCATTCTCTCACACAGACAAAACTACCACTTTGATAGCTGAAATAAAAGCTCGGCTTGGCGTGTGAATAAATAATAGTATCTCGCTGTTAATCCTAGTAGAGTATTATAAGTTCATTTACAAGCCAATCCGACTATACCTACAAAACTACGAAACGATTACTTATATATATATATAAACTACGTACGATTTTATTATATATAATATATATTTATCGTACGTAGTTTTGAAGGTATAGTCGGATTGGCTTGTAAATGAACTCTCTCTTTCCTCTCTCTCTCTCTCTCTCTCTCTCTCTCTTATATATATATATATATATATATATAATTTCATTTACAAGCCAATCCGACTATACCTTCAAAACTACGTACGATTATTTATATATATATATATATATATATATATATATATATATATATATATATATATAAATAAATCGTACGTAGTTATATATATATATATAAATATATATATATATATATATAATCGTACGTAGTTTGAAGGTATAGTCGGATTGGCTTGTAAATGAACTCTCTCTTTCACTCTCTCTCTCTCTCTCTCTCTATATATATATAATATATATATATAATTCATTTACAAGCCAATCCGACTATACCTTCAAAACTACGTACGATTATATATATATATATATATATAGTGTACGTACGATATAAAGTGTCCACTTTGGTGCATTGCATCGTTAGATCAGAAGCGCTTGCTATATGCTAAGGGCTCGCAAAAACCACAACTAGAATATAAAACTGAATATAATCTCTTCCCTCGTAACATACAAACAACTGCACCAAGAACTTCATAAAACTACCATAAAAATAACTCTCCTGCCCCCCCTTCCCACTTTTTTTTTTTACCCTACCGCGATACCGCTATGGCGCAGGTGGGGTTAGTACTCCATATTTCCCAAATCCTGCATCCATTACCCTCTCCCATCCCGACCAACCCTTTTTTTTTTTTTTACACTCCACATATTTCTATACTTTTACCTATTACACGTTTTACCTCGCTTATACCGTATGAAATATTAATTCTCATTCCGAGGTAAAGAGGCATGGGTAGTGCTAGAAACTTCCACGGACTGGTAATATCACTTCATGAATGGGTCCATTCTTTGAACAACCTTAACTCTTCTTTTGGGTGACGTTTCAGTAAGAGTGGGCCGTTTTCAAATATATTTTTTTTTGTCTAAGTTGTAATGAAAAAAAAAATTAAATTAAAGATATTCACTACCTCAAAATATTTAGAATAGTCATGTCTTTAAATCAAATACCATTAATTAAAAATAATATGTATTCAATATATATATATATATGAATTAGGGATGATCAAGTTTTAAAAAAACGTTATATTATTTCATTTTTCTCAAAGGTAGCTATTATTTTGAAAACCAAGATTAAATCTACATATTTAAATGTAGTTAAATATATTTATAATTTACTTTGTTGTCTATTATTGACTTGTAATCTAATTAAAACCCTCCTCGGTGATCACCTCACTCTCGCAATAGACTGCTGATGGTGGGGATACCGGAGTTTGATCCCAGTCGGGCGTACTGAGGGTGTTTTTTTTTTCTAAATGGCTTTTCACTATCCCTCCACGCAAATACGGGTACACATCCTCTTAATTCAACCATCCTCGTCCCTGACAAATTATAGTAATTATTACATATGAGTATAACCCGAATGATTAGTAAGACGTGGTACAGTAAAAAGGTATAAATAAGTTAAATATTGTGTATGACATTTATGTACCAGTAATTTATTTAAATCAAATTGATTCTTTCTATCAAACAAAGTTTCTTGAGGTATTAAAATACAAGTTAAACCTTTTTTTAATATTCACGTGAACCAATTGTTGCATTAAAATATACAAATATATAACAAAACTAAACTAGTTTATTTTAATTCAAGTATAAAACTTATTTTAATTCATATTTTTTTAAAGAAAGATTTGCAAATATAATATGTAAAACTCTCTGTAACCAATATATTAAATGATTAATCACAGTAATTGATATATATAGGATATAACTTGGCAGTAAATGTAGAAGGGCATGTAAGAATATATTCGAAATGTAATTTTGGCAAAATTTCACTTTTTAACCCAGTACTAATTTAATATGATTCCGATCAAACCTGTTAAATAATACTATAGTTCTTTTTTATATATATAATTGCATCTCCAAGCTTTTTTTGTAATTAGCTAATTGATTTATGGAAACATCTCATAAAATCCTGGCACAAGGAAAACTTAAGTATCTACATGATATGTTCCAGTAAATACTGACACTAGCTGCTAGCAGTTCACTTCTTCACCGCATCACGCGCTAATCGCTTTCTTTGTGTATCCTTTTCTCAAATAGCGCTTTAAATGGTGAGGTACAGAGCAGCTAATTAGATAAATTGTCAGTCCATCATGCTAGTGAACATACATAATCACCTATCAATGCTTCTCTTCCCTTGTAAGCGAGTCATAGAAACATAAAATAGTTGGTATTCACTTATAACTACCTATAAATGTTAGTTAGTAAACGCATTTCCTTACTTGTAAGCGAAATATATAAGTCTATAATGGTTTATCTCCTCTAGTAAGTAAGCTAAACATTCTAATAATCGTTTGGTTCTACTTGTAGCGAGCTATATTTCCTGGTAAACGCGTTAACATAATTGTAAGTAGAGATAAAAAGGCAAACATTTTTTGCCTCCTATTGTAAGCGAGATATAGAAGTAAATAATCGTTTGGTTCCTCCTGTAAACTACAGTAGCCCCATGGATTCTTTGGTGCTGACTGACAGTTCACAGCTGACTTCTGACAGTCAACATTTAGGTAAATACGTAAATTTTGACTGTCAGAAGTGACAGCTGCTAAACACATGCTTTTGCATATCATATGGTTCGGCGTAGGGATACATAATTTGGTCTGGTAGCTTTTCAAAGCTGTCAGTCAGCACCAAAGAAGCTATGGGGTTAGTGTAGCTATATAAGCCAAAGTAGTTTTTCTTCTCTTGTGGATCCTATAAAACGCTTGTCCTTTATTTTAATTGAGCTTTAAATAATAGTAATTACTTAATCCCGTTAGTAAGATGACAATCTGTAAACTTACCTATGCTAAATAAGATTAATTTCAGAGTCCATTTACTATAGATTAGTTTGTTAATTAATTTAATATTTCAATTAAATTACATGTTTTCTTTTTAAATGATACCTGCAAATGGGAATCAAATTTGGAACCTTTGGCCTTGCTGTATTTGATTCAATGGAAATATTTATAAATAAATGGTTGAATCCATGAATAAAATGCACTTACATACAACAGCTATCTGAGAGTTGTTGAAACAATCATATTTAATAAGCTTTATAGTAAAAAAATGTCGTCTAATATGTAGGGGGAGAAGTAATGTAAAGTTTAGGGCTAATACTAACATTACTGGATTCCATTCAATAGATAATTGTGTAGATCTACGGTTGAAAGTATTCTTTTTTTTTATGAGGATGACGATCAAAATTCTATTTTCCTAATTTTTTTTTGTTGAAAAACTTGTTCCTTTTAGCTCACGTCATATAATAAGTGTAGTATTTGGACAGATACATATACAGTAGCCCCATGACTTCTTTGGTGCTTAGTGACAGCTCAAAGCTGACGGCTTTGAAAAGCTACCAGACCAAATTATATATCCCTACGCCGAACCATATGATCTGCAAAACTATATATTTAGAAGCTGACACTTCTGACAGTCAAAATTTAGGTATATACCTAAATGTTGACTGTCAAAAGTCAGCTGTGAACTGTCAATCAGCACCAAATAAGCCATGGGGCTACTGTAGTTTTTATAACCAAACATTAATTTAAACGTGGTTTATATTGTTGCTTATTTCTCTAAGAACTGGAAATACTATTTACAAATTGAATACTCAGACCGTATCTAAAATAATAAGTTCTAACATTTACTAAATACACGTTCATTCATTCATACGCGAGGGCATATACTATGGAACTGTCACGTTTGAAAGGTGGTGTTAATTTTGGTAGATAAAAGCTAAACATGCCTTTGTTTTCTTATATATGGGCATTTAGAGAACTTTTTAGAAACAAGCAAACATATTTTATATGACCGGCCAACATTGATAATATTCTATTAGTATTTTATAGCTATTAAAATATATATCAAAATTGACAGCTGCTAATAACATGAATTGACGTATTGGATTTAGATCTAGTAACATATATGCTTGTCAGATATATCTATTTTTAAAAAAAGGGTATAATTACTTTCAGTACATTTTTACTACTTCACTTTTATTTATCACCTCAAAATAGCCATTCTATTATTATTATTAGCACCGCGTATTACTACCCGTTCGGGTTATACGCACTTACGCTAAAGTGTAATGGTAGGGTGATTGTGAGATGAAATGAAGGACCTACAGTTTAACGTGGAATCCGAACCACGGTGGCGGCCTGGCATTCCACACATTCACAAGATGTCTTGTCAGAGGTGTAGGAAGGGTTTGGAAATAGCCATTCTAAAATTATGTTTGGTTGGTGGTTTCTAAAACAGCTCTGTATTATTGAGTAGACATAAATTCCAAAATTAATGGTAGACATGCGAGAAAACACGATTATGTTAGTCTTGTATTGTCTGGTTTGCCAGTAGCATGGAGGTCGTAGTTCACATCCCAGACAAATGTGTTGAGAAACATTTTTCTAAATAGTTTATAGCTCTACTTATAGGTAAACGCAGATGCATATTATAAAACTCTAGCATTATCATCCCTATTTTGTTAGTGTAATAAGACGCGTAGTATTAAAAAAATCTCACAATTAAAAGCCATGGTAGTTACGTTACCTTTTCTCTGAGTCGCTACATATTATCAAATCTCCATTTATAAAACTTTTCCCTGTGTTTTTGAGTCCCTAAGCCGTTTGTATAGCCGTCTTAGTCGGAATATTACATACATGGAAAACTTCAGTACCTACAAACACTCCGAGAAAAAGTTTAAAAAAAAAAGTAAAACTAAAAATTGTACCTCAAGGAATGCAAAAAAAAAAAAAAAAAAAAACGAGAACCAAAATCTAAAAGAAGACAGCTATTTTTATTTTCATTTGTTTACTTATGGTTAATATTACCAGATTCTGTGAGGTTCAAGAGAAATTACCTTAATTTATTTGCTCTAAGATTCAAGGGATTATGTTGGTTTATAATTATACCGGTTGCTTAAAACTTTGAAATATAAATAATTATGTCGTATTAAGATTAAACCTCACCCCACTGAAAGCCCGTTATTTGAAAACTAGAAGAAAGGAAATAAATGCTGTCACAATGGCGTCAGAAAATATACCACTGTACTTATATTCTTAGTGGTGACCCGTGATTTAGGGTAAGGTGTCAGACTTCAGTGCTGGTGGTCCGGGGTTCAATACTCGGTCCGGCACAGATTTATCTGATTACCAAACCCTTCCTTCACCTCTGACAAGACGTGTATTAATTACAACTTGTAGTGTGTGGAATGCCAGGCCTCCACCGTGTTCGAATTCCACTTTAAACTGTAGGTCCTCTATTAATCTCACTATCACCCTACATTACACATTAGCGTAAGTGCATATAACCCGAACGGGTAGTAAGACGTGGTACTAATAATAATAATATTATACTCTTAGTCTGGTTGATTAATAAAGTAAAATAAGTTATATATAAATCTATAAGAAAGTATTCATGGAAGCTTTTGATAACTTTCTAATTTATAAATAAAATAAAATACGACGGTGAAATAAATAAAACACGCAATACTCCAGTAGAAACATAATGTTTAATTTCTTCGCATTGTCATATTAACAACTCCTAGAGGTGACCTGGTGGTCTAGGGGTAAGGTGTCAGACTTCTCTGCTGGCGGCCGGGGTTCAATCCTCGGTCCCGGCAAAGATTTATCTGATTATCAAACCCTTCCTTCACCTCTGACAAGACATCTTGTGAATGTGGGGAATACCAGGCCTCCACCGTGGTTCGGATTCCACGTTAAACTGTAGGTCCTTCATTTCATCTCACAATCACCCTTCCATTACACATTAGCGTAAGTGCGTATAACCCGAATGGGTAGTAAGACGCGGTGCTAATAATAACAACTCCTAGACTGATATCCTGAGCAATAGACGAGAATCTTTATAAATGAAGTGAACATTTTTTCATTAAATTCCAGAACACTCTAGACAGATATATAAGAATTGTTGTGGTCACTATGTATAGAAAATTAATCTCTATACTTCTGGCGAGTTTTTGTATTTATTTAAACTGAAAAAGAAAAAAATATTTTTAGTATGAAAACTGCTAAAATATTGCCCTTAACTCGCGTTGCCTACACTCAAACCTTAAATGCGAATCAAAGCTTGAAACGTGAGAAGGAAAGTTGAAGTATGTGCTTTGTTGTTATCACATAAAACTATTTATAGTTTTTAAATCATAAATTAATCGCAATTAGGTAAAGTTCTTCAGCTTGGAAAAATAAAAAAGAACAATAAATTATTTAATTGCGGACATATCTGTCTCAACTTATACTTACCTAATATTTTTTATTATTTTTTTATTTAGAACGGTGTCTTACTACCCGTTCGGGTTATACGCTTAAGTAGTACTAATTACGCTTATAGATTAGGAATTGGGAAGGTTGAATTTTAGAGGAAGTTAACCCGCATTTACGTGGAGGGAGAGTGGAAAACCATTTATGAAAAACCACATCCAGTTCTACCGACCGAGATTCGAACCTTGATCTCCCTGTCCTCAGCAGTCTATTTCAACACGAAACAACGCCACCGAGATGGGTTATTAAGATATAAATACTCCAAGGTGTCAGCCAGTAAGCGATAGATACCAACCGAAAGTCGCCGCATGTTGATGAAGCTAGTGCCACCGTTTGTTTGCGGATAAACGGTGTCATTTGATCACCACAACAAATTCTTCAGCCCTTAATCTTAGTTTTATAGACTGGAGCCGATACGTCTTTATTCAAATTATCTTCTCCTCAATTTTCCTCACGAGGTTGAGTTGACCCCAATCCAAAGCCACTGATACACAGAAAAATCTGGTAGTACCAGGGATTCTAACTCGGGACCTTTGGATCGATAGTTAGGATCTTTGTCCACAATACCACAGAGGCAGTCCAATGTTAAGATGGTTTTAAAATTAAAGAAACAATGTAACTAATCCCAATTTTCTGTTACTTAGCGTGGTAGTTTTGATTCTTTTGTAGCGCATCTTAAAACTCGTTCAAGTTATCTGAATATTCAGATTATTGGGCTAGGAATTAGAGAGGCAGAATTTAGAGGAGATAAATCCACATATGCGTATAAGAGAAGGAGGAACCAATCAGGAAAAACACACTCATTATTACCATTAGAAATTTGAGCCCCGATATCCCTGTCACTGACTAACATATTCTGTTACGACAGTGACACGTGCGTCCACTGATGTTGGTTTTGGGATAACTACAATTTACATGTAAATAATAATAGTAACAATAAAAACAAGTGTAGCATATAGTGTACACTACCTTTAGGCAGTGGCGGCTCTTAGCTAAAATGAGTGGGGGTACTGCTCCAGAAAATATTTAGCCTTTTTTTTTAATTGTGAAAAGGGAAAAAAAACATGTATAAAAAGAAATTTATTCAAGAACTTGATAAAATATTAACAACTTTTTTACTTACTTTAACTTAATTGTTACAAATCAAGCTTGAGCTATCCATTTAAAAATGAAATCCATTCTTCTTGTTTTAATTTGCGCAAAAAGTTCAATAATTGTCTCCTTGATCTCTGGATGACAATTGAGGAAATTTTTCTCCATTTAAAGTACTGCAAGTGCATTTAGTCTTTCTGTTAAATAAAAGAACCAAAAAAATGAATCAAATAGAATAGCTGGAAGCAGAATAATAAAATAATTCTACACTCTTCTACACTTTATCACATTCAAGAATATGGTAAACGGTTTTTAAACACAACACACGCTGAGTTAAAAAAAAAACAACCTTCTACCATCACACCAGAGCCGGCACTGCGAGAGCAACTGTGCTCCCTCTACCTTGCAATCCCACCTTCCTCCCCATCCCCTCCTATGTGTGCATGCGTACAACATTCAAACACCACGTCGCTGGCACTGTGAAGCGCATAGTTCCATATAAAGATTTTTGTATCTTTTCATAAACTGGGGGATGGCTACTGAAAAACTGACAATAAGCTTAAGGAATATATATTGTACTACAAAAATAAATAAAGAATTAAAGAAAAAAAGACTCATATTAAATGTTATTGATAATATCAAGTGGAAATAGGAGGTGCTGCAGTTCCGCAGTGCCTATACACGAACCTCTACCACCTTTAGAGCAGATTCTTAGAGTCAAGTTTAGTTTACCTTTGGGCTCAAGGCAGGTTGAGCTCTGCATATTAAAAAAAAATTGCAATCAAATTCAAGCAGTTTACAAGTTTGAGCTGCATCTATACTTATTAAATAACATGTCCTGACTGACTGACTGACTGATATTCATCATCGCCTAGCGCAAACTATCAAGGCTACAAGCATGAAATTCAGACTGTATATTCATTTTGTTATGTAGGCACCCACTAAGAAAGGATTTTAGAAAATTCCACCCCAAAGGGGTCAAAATAGGGATGATAATATGAATGATAATATGTATGAAAGTCCGTCATTTTGAAAGTTACATAAACAAAATTTTGTATTTCGGTTATTGACGTAAAACAAATAAATACGTGTTTCAGGAATTTTGGAAATTTTATTTAATAAGGGATGAAAAAGGGGGTGAAAGTTTGTATCGGACTTGCATTATTTTTGATCTGAGGTCAAGTTATGGTCATCAACGTAACGTAATATTTTTAATTAATCTGTAAATACATATGTATATTTTCGTATTTGTATATAATCAACTTCCACGCGAGCAAAGCCGCGGGCAACAGCTATCTAGTATTATTATATATATATATATATATATATAAGTGATTGACTTGAACCAATCCTGCTCGCAGCAAGTATTCCATTGCAAAGCTAGTTGTCGGAGCGCGGCGAATTGCTAGGCTTGACACTGCTCCGATTTTTTTCTTATTTCTAGCCGAAATGTCGAGCCTAGGAGTTGCAAGTGTTGCGCTTATTTTAATGGAATATTACTTTTAAAAAAAACGAGGAGAAAAGACAGAAACTATGATGGCAGACAAATCTATTTAGAGAAAGGAATGTGTATGGTGGATTTACATTAAAGAATGTTTTGAAAGATCAAGAAAAAGTGGTCAATACAAAAATCCTTAGAATATCCACACAAAAAAAATTTCATAGTGTTCAATAAAAAAATTGGTCTTGATTCCACTCCAGTGTGAGTAAACACTTGCTGCAAATTATTGATAGTAACATGCGTCTCACTCCAATATACACTATACGACTGGGTACTGTCTAGGCACGTGCGACGAGTCACGGTACTGACTTATAATGTAACAAACAAAGGGATTTATCAAAATAATTTACAATTGGGTGTAGTACGTTTTCTCGCAACGACCAACTCGTCTCGTCGCTTACTACCCTTTACTGACTAGCGAATGCGTAAGTTACGTTACAATGTTCTATTCTCTTCTGAAGGTGACCTGGCAGTCTTGGGGTAAGGTGTCAAACTTCTTTGTTGGGGGTCCCGAGTTCAATCCTTGGTCCTGACACAGATTTATCTGATTACCAAACCCTTCCTTCACCTCTGAAAAGACGTGTATTAATTACAACTTGTGAATGTGGGGAATGCCAGGCTTCCAACGTGGTTCGTATCCTACGTTAAATTGTAGGTCCTCCATTTCATCTCACAATCACCCTACCATTAACACTACCGTAAGTGCGTATAACCCGAACGGGTAGTAAGACGCGATGCTAATAATAATAATAATAATAATAATAATAATAATAATAATAATAATAATAATAATAATAATATTTTCTGATACAAATCAGTTGCCACCTAAAACTTAAAGGTACAGTACGTTCTACTGGCCTTTATTTTTAGTTCATGGTCTTACTGTTGTTCTGAAAGCTCTACAAGTAGTATGTGTACTAATCAAGCTACCAACATCTGATCACAGAAGGCCTAACACACTCAAAATATCCTTTGTGCCGTTTGTCTTAGGGTCACCAAGCTCATAGTAGGATATATTTACGCGGACTGGAGGTCAAGGTTATAATATTGGTTGGGTGTAATAAATATGGTATCTCAAATGTGATTTATCTATCTACATACTAATGTGGGTAAATATCCTCTCTAAATTTACCCATTTTTAGAGTGGGTCACTAGTTCCTTGGTGTTTAACTTTCTGATAATAAATTAAGAATGCATAGCAGAGAGTTAGTTACCCCGATAGTGAGACTGCCCATTTCACGAATCGGGAAAAATGTATGCTCATTCCTTGAGTTGGCTTCTTCTATTGACCATTTCACGAACTGGTTAGTGATTGTATTAACTCTTGCCTTTTGATGAACGGGAACTTATTGTACTATCTACTACAAAATTAACTGAAATTTGTTTTAAGATATATCAAATATTCCCAACCTATCTTAACTTAACCTTCCATTCCAAAACGATTAAAAGTTAAATTAACTTAAAGACCAAACCTGTTCTTCGCATGTCTATTTCACGGACCGTGTAAAAACTCGTCCAGTTCATGAATTGGGAAAAAATTGGTGCTGTCCAGTTAATGAAATAGCCAGTTTATGAACTGGAAAGCCCAAGTGCTGAACATTTCATGAACTGGACTTTTTTTTACCAAGTTTTTTAAATGCTCTGTAGGAGAAGCCAGTTCACGGAATGTGCATAAATTTTCCCGATTCATGAATGGGATATAACAGCAGTAACACATCTACCGTCGTTGGATGTCAAATAATCTTAAAACGTATTTATCTAAAAAAAAATATAATCACCTGCTAGTCTAAACAAATGTCTTTATTTTACTCGTATGTAACGATCGACATGTTATACTTTGCACAACTAACCGTTACAACATAATAACAAATGACATATGGCTATCGTTTAAAGTCTAACAACAGATTAAACAAAATATCCTATTGCGGTGCACTGCCGTATTTATGTGTTCACGTAATTGTATTTTCTTTCAATCAAAATGATAAGGCGTTGTTAACATTCCAGCTTCCGTATACAATTCAACCACAATGGTTATACATAACATAACTAAGGGGTATAGTCATAAATGTAGCTTGGAAAGACTGTATTCGCATAAGCTGAGAGATAGATTAGGAAACCCACATTGGAAATCACAAGTACATAAATACTTTACTTAGAACTATAAGACTAAACACTTCTATCAACTAAAAACAAGCGACCAAAGGCAATGTAGACCATAAAACCACTCGGCCACCTCTGTGGGCCTTTGACCAGGTTTAATTAATCAATCAATCCTCTTTTACTTTATAAAGTGATGATAACTGAATATTTACATGAATTCAATCTTTCCAATGACATGCTTTTCCTGCTTGGTATGCTTACGGTTTTCTATTAATTTCCTCAACACTAGTGAAAAATTGATTTTTTAAACTTCATAAACAACATCAAAATACTAACATTTTAAAGTACCGATGGCATGTAGATATTTAAAATCTAGTCGTGTTATGACAGCCACTTAAAGACACCAAGGCTACTTACTAGACGATATCAAAAAGGAAAAGTTTAAGAAGTAAAGTCTGGAAATTTTCCCTCTTCCATTAATTTACCTTAGCTCAGTGGGAAGTTAGTTTACAAAGTTTCAGGAGTCCAAAGTTTTTCCTACACGCCAGTATTTTCCCAGAGTAAACGGTTGGATGGTGAAAGAGGGCGAAGTAAGGGGGAGGGAGGGGGGAGAATGTAGCCTGAGATATGCTTGAACGACAGCCCAAAGAGTGGCAAGCTGCACAATGTTGCACTGTTGTCTTCCTTGACTTCACCCGTGCGCTGCCGGCAAAAGTGAAGTTGTTTAACAAAGTTTCAAAACGGAGAGCTATACTAGAGTTACAACGGAGAGGATGACACATCAGTTTTTGGAATTTTAAAATGTCTTCGCCTTGGAGACATGCCTTTTATGAACATGTCACGTGGGAAAGAGAGAGAGAGGATTTATACTGTACCCTTTCTTCTTTGTATTTCTACTTCTCTCGACAAGGAAGGTTGGGAATACCTATTGCAGGTGTTCTCAACATCTGACCGTCCCTCAACAAGGTTTTGTCATGCATATTGTTTGATTTTATTTATTTTTATTTAAATACATAGAATACTTTTTTTTTTACTTGGGTCCCGAGTTCGATTGTTAATAAAATACAAACCTTAAAAAAATGTGAATCTATCCTTTTTTGAGGGAGTAAAATGACGGACTAAATCCTGTCTGTTAAGTTTGCCCAAAAACTAAAATCTAATAAATCACAATCATCTTGCAGAATTGTTTAAGGAGTCACTCTCGTTTTATACCAGACTAATAGTGAAGGGTAGATCGGGGTTAGAAACATGGTCAGGTCTATAGAGGGTGATTTTTTCTAAATAGTTTCCCACTATCTTTCCATACAAATGCTGATATATTTCCTCTAAAAATGCTTTCTTCCTCATTCCTACCTCATCAGAGTAATTATCATACATGCGTGTAACCTGAGCAGGTAGTATGACATGATGATAAAAAAATATCACAAAATGTAAAGGCATAAGTGTATATATATATATATATATATATATATATATATATATATACACACACACACACACACACACACACACACACACACACACACACACACTAGTCTGTCCAAACAAATTTATTTGTGCCAATACTTGTATATTTGACATAAAAATAAGTTAGACTTCGTTTATCGAGCAGATGATATTACTTGGTAAAATAATCTGCCTTAATCTCGAGTCTCAGTTCATAAACTTTATTTAATCCCACATGGGTGGACACATGGGCAATGGTGGCAGACTCTTTTAGTCTGGCTTATTGGTGACTGAAAGGCCTGGTCTCAATCTCAGCCAGATGCACAGAGGGTATTTTTCCTAAATTGCTTAAAACTTACCCTTCTCACATAAGATATGTGGTTAATAGGACGTGGTGCAAAAAAAACACATTATTTTAAAAATAAAAAATATATATTTTAAATTAGAACTAGCAAGGCACATGCTTATAATATCACACGGTTTATTAAAAATGATGTTGAAATATATTATTCCTCTTATATAAAACAGTGAGTGTTTTAATTACAAATTTATATATGTTCTATGAAACTATGTATTTGATGCTTACTTCAAATGTAATAGTTTTCTTGTTTTTTTTATAGCCTTTTACTCGTATACCCAATTTTTGAGGGCTTACCTCAAATCAAACCCATAGAATTAATACTAGTTTTTATTTTGTTCGCTCCTTAAAGGGTTTAAGTCCAACACCTTAGTTAAGCCTCTAGTGCGTATGCTTATTGAACTAAAGAGTACTTACCGGCATGACCAAGATGCTTGGTTAGCGACATTGGGGTTTACCTTTCATATAGATAATTTAATGTCTTAGATACTGGATTGAATGTTATTTATAGAAATAAGTTGGCTTGTAGGTTGTGTATTGATATAATATTTTTTTTAGAAATTGCACGTTAAATACATCTAAATTAAGAGGCCTACTGAATTTTTTTAAATTTTAATTTCCTAATTTAATTTTAAATATCAGAAACTGTTAATATAATTAACTATACTGCTGGCCGGGGTTCAATCCTTGGTCCGGCACAGATTTATCTGACTACCAAACCCTTCCTTCACCTCTGACAAGATATCTTGTGAATGTGGGGAATGCCAGGCCTCCACCGTGGTTCGGATTCCACGTTAAACTGTAGGTCCTTCATTTCATCTCACAATCACCCTACCATTACACATTAGCGTAAGTGCGTATAACCCGAACGGGTAGTAAGACGCGGTGCTAATAATAATAAATAATACTATACTGCTTTCTGTATTTAAATTAACATACCCTTATTTCACCCACCTTCTCCTTTAAAAAAATACATTCATAAAACTCCTAATAATAAATTGGGTTCTAAGTTTATTTTTTCCGTGCAATAAATAGTAATCTATTTATGTTAATTTAACTGCTCTACGTGTGTCTAACCTTCTTTTTCTAGTGTTATGCCCCCTCTTCTTCATTCCGGTGTAGAAGCCACAAATTATTTAGTTGCCTTAATATTTTTTTTTTCCACGCATAACTTGTCACTAATTTGTGGACGAGAACAAAAAAAAAGACAGTTTGTTAAAGGCCCGCCGCCACCTCACTGTCAATGCAGACATGCCTTTCAGAGGTCCTCTCTTGTTTTGTGACAATTTTAGCACATATGTAAGTTGTTAGTGAATTAGTGTCGTATTCTAGTCGTGTTCAGGCGACACTGCCTATGGCTGTCACTTCTGTCAGAAAGTATTATAGATAAAGATAAAAAGGAGGGTTCAATGTCTGGTTAAATATACGCCAAAAAGTCACCAACCTAGCGAATAAGATAGATGACTTTTAGTTAAAAATAAATATTCTTTTCACCAGGATCACTTGTTTTTTTTAACCACAAGTAAACAAATAAAACTTACAGTTTTTAATTGAGAACAAGTATATTTTCTCCGTGATCGTCAGTGTTTTTGAACCGTATTAAACGTTTCTCTCAAAAAATCCCCAGCCAAACTATTAAAACAAGCGGTTTTTAATTAATAACGAATATCTCTCCACAAAGATCGCTATGGTTTTCCATCCTTTGTAAGAATAATTCTGAGATGCACACTATGCTTTTCGTTTAATCTTTCTCCCTTCTCCAAACATGTCAGCTGACCTAGAAAATAAAAAATCTAAAAGATATTGTGAGCCTTCACGACCATCAGTCAAACTATCTTACTAGTGATTTCTATTGGTAAGAGATGGAACTAATTTTTATATTTCAAAATAGTAAATAATTTTGTTCACTTGCTAGCGCTTTCTTTGAGGATAATTACTCTAAATAGTTATGTCTTGGTTTGTTTCCCAAATTTCATTAGCTTGTTTATAGTTTGCCGAAAAAAAATGGTTTAAAAATGTTTCAAATTATCTATAGTGAAAATAAATATGTATAAATAACAGAGCAATGAGAGACAATATCCTAAAGGGCTAAGTGACAACCTTAATTTATCAAGGGTACGTTTACCATATTTTGGTGTTTGGTGTACCATATCTCAATGCCCATCAAGTATAATATTTATTAATACTAGTGAGGGAAGTATTAAGAAGGTATAATTTAGATTAAGTGTATACGCATTTGCTTGAAGGCAAAGCGGAAAACCATGTAGGAAGAAATAACAAGTTGGATCGCACGGCCAGAGTTCACTGATTGATAATCCAGTAAATTTGTCCACCGCTGGGATAAATATAATCGGTTTTCCTCAGCACTGACAACGATATAAGTGTTGTGATCAGAATAAACACATATTTTATATCATCAATGCATGATAATCCAATAAATTTGTTCACCCCTGTGATGGATGTCAGTGGATTTTCCCCAGCCCTGACAAATATGCGAGTAGCGTAGACATAGCACGCACGTATGTTCTTTGGCCGAAACATCCACTCACGCACCTTTTCGGCACCATTCATGGCCACACTCTTTAAGACCGCCCTTCACAACTACTAAATACCGACTAATGCAGAAAGAGAGAGATAGATAGAGAGAGTGAGTGAGAAAAAGAATGTTGAAATACCAGCACGTGATATCACAATTTATTTTGATTAAGAAATATATTTAGTAATTTGTAATAACTTTTCATTATTTCTTTATGACGGTCCATTCATTTATTTAAAATACATTACTATCGTATTGAAGATCTATTTTGTATTAAGTAAAAAAAAAAAAAGTTTTCTACTGTTATTAATAGTTTCACCGTAAGTCATAAATTAAACTGTTTTCGTGTTTAATCGAAGACTGGTCATATTTTAGTTGCTGTCATAATGTTTGATCACGCAAAGTAGCAATAAACATAAGTTATGTTAATGGGCTCAGAAAGCTAAAAGTAATATAAATAAAATTAAAACCCATTTAAAGACTGATTATCATTTCTTTTTAGATTTTCATAAAATCTTTGTAAAGTTGTATTTAAAGTAATATTTCACTATTATTCACCTTTAACTGACTCTGAATGTGTGTGTTTTTAATTGACATTTTAAGTTTTTAATTGAATCTATTTTCAATAACCATACATTAATTTGTAGCTAGCCGTTTTGGTGGCTGAATGGTCTAAGGTGATACTCGTGCAATAGACTATGCTACCAATAATGGGGAGATCGTTATTCGAGCCTGGTTGGGTGTATTGAGGTTGATTTTTTCCTAAATGGTTTCCCACTCTTTCTCTCCCTCCCTCTCCTCGCGAATGCGGGTAAACTTTGTAAATTAAACCTTCCTCATCCTTAATCCATTAGCGTAATTAGTACATAAACGTACAACCCAAATGGGTAGTAAGAGTGGTGCTAGAAAAAGTGTAACTATAAATAAAAAATATCGTGAGATTTTCATGTTCACAATTAATTGATAATTGATTATAATTATTATTCATTCTTTCTTAGACTTTGTAGACACAAATGCTGACAGTTGTTCACATTTTTTTTTTATAAAATAGACACATGCCAAGTATGCCAAAATGAAAATATAGTAGTTAAAATATAGTTAAGTTTTTAGATTATCATAATTTTAAAATTACATAGGCCAACACATTTTAACAATTCGCTTAAATTATTTGTGCATTATTACATTTAAACTATAAAAAATATGTTTAAAACAACATATGATTTTTATTAAAAAAAACTATTTAAGTGGTAAAGAATTGCATTTCTCCAGGATCTACTAAGAAACTTGCAATTTTGTATGTACTATAAAAAACACACGATAATATCTAAAATATTGCCATTCTCTCATCTCCCAACATTCTCTGAATATCTAATGACCCAACCAGGGAATATTGATCCTAAGACGACTCTGCTATAAACCCAAAGTCTCCCCTTTTTCCTTTCCCTTTCTCAACAATAACTATGACTCTGTAGGCTATGAGCAGCTTGCCTCCGCCCTAATGAATTTATGGATTAATAACAAAGTCTACCCTGTTCCGTGTTGCGAATGAAGGCTTTTCTCAAAGTGTTCTCGTATTTCTGCTCGCTCCAAAATAATGCAAGATGGGAACGGTTAAGGTGGTGACTGACTTGAGCTGAATTTGTAATGTAATGCTCACGGCGAACATTACATTACAAAGCTCGTAATATAGTGCAATGAATGGCCACTTCAAATGCTAGGCTCGACTGTGCTCCAATTTTATTCACTTAATGTCAAAATGTCAGACCTATAAGTTAAAATATGGTTTTACATATGTATAAAATATTTAGTATTACCTTTTCCTGCAATCCTGCTCTACACTTTTCATTTCTATCTTCCTAGTGAAGCCATTAAACTGAGCTTTTCATTTGCACTCTTCTTGATTGGTTTCCATTTCTTCAGCCAGTTCCTGCAAGAAATATTTTTTTTTCTAAATTAATCACAATGATATGAAACATAAGATTCTCCAAAATATATTTTTCTATCTTGTTCAATAACAAATAAAGTTTTTTTTTAAATTATACTCCATTTTGAGCAAACAATTGCTGAAAATTGTCAACAGTGTGTCTTCACTAAAGTATACACTAATGACGAGACTAGATGACTGTGTTCGGCACTTGTGGTGAGTCATCTGTACTGACAATAAAATGTAACAATCGAAGGGATTCGCGAAATAATCCCGACAGTTGGCATTAAAGACTTGCTCGCATTGAGCGGCTCGGCTCGTCGTTCGTTACACTGTAATGATTGGGGAATGCTCGTGTTAAATTACAATGCTCTCTCCTATTCTGTTAAAAGTCAGTCAACATCTTTAGGGGAAATAAGGAAAACTTTAAATAGTAGACATTCATTTGGCAGTTTTGAAAATTTTCTTGTCACACTTTTAAGTACAAATAGAATAAAAATATATAGATGATTATTCTGCATATAATAGTACTTCATCATTTAATTAGAGTAGTAATATACACATTAAATTGTAATTAGTTATTTTACAATTTGAAAGAATTGATTCTTTCAAAAGAAATCACAAGTTAAACAAATGTGGTAATTTTTTTTAAAAAGAAAGAAGCTGCATTTCTTTACCTAAAATACGATGTCACAATTTATAAAAATACGTAACATTAATCTTAAATAACCTAATTTATAATAATTTTCTGAATTGAAACAACTCACTATTTCAAAGGAATTTTCTATGTCGAATACATACATTGATCAGTGTGTTATTTTTTAATCCTCAAAGGTAAATAAATATTGGAGAATTGCAAACATTTCTAAAATTAAAAACTAATAAGTTATTATTAATATAATAAGATTTGAAAGCGCATCGACATAACTTGATGATTAGCGCCTTAAAAAATTCCACAAAACACCGCCTATCAACATGAGGTTTTCCATGATCATATCATGGCGGGAGCACGTAAGCGAGCTTTAACTACCGAGTAGCCTCTGCAGTTATCGATGATTGTGCCAACATTTACGAATATAAGTTGTCTTGTGGTCAGCACAACAAACGCAGGGCCGTTAATATCAGCTCTTTAGACCGAAGCTGCTACTTATTTATTCAAGTAGCTTCTCATTTGTTCTCACGAGGCTTAGTTTGACCTCTTAACAGACCGACTGCCCTGCCTCACAGAAAAAAATATATCTGAAAGCACCGAGGATCGATTCTGGCCCACCTGAATCTGTAGCTAGAAACTCTGTCTTGCCACTATATCAGAGATAGTGTGACCATATCTTAAATAGCCACAATATTCCGCTGTCAAATCCACCAAATGTTTAGCCATTTCTCATTACTGTAAAAACCGTATTTTATTTTATATTTTAGAGATAGTTATAACAAAGTTTACCCAATTACTTAGTTTTATTTATTATTTTATTTTATTTAAATTGAAATCTATGTGTATAATGTGTTGTATATCCTATTTAGGATGGTACCCTTGTGAAATAGTTTTTTTATTTCGATTATAGATGGCTGAACAAGTTGGATGTTGTATTGGAGTTTGGAAAATGGCATCTCATTTATCGATGAACTATTCAATCGATCCTCGTGGGGTAGACCATAATACCTCTTATGCGCGCCATCCTGCCATGCACATCGGGAGTACAAAGCCATAGTAAGCTAGGAGGGGGAGGGGCTGATGGAGGGCACAGAAAAGGGGTGTGGGGCATGTAAAATTTGTTGGTGGGGGTGGGTGGGAAGAGGTTTGTGTATAGGTGGAATTTTCACGTTACAAGAGGAAGGTAGACAGTGAGAGCAGGGGGTTTCGGAATGGGTGTGAAGGGGGTGGGAAAAGGGGTAATAATATCGACTCTTCATACCGACCATACCGCTTGTAAAATTCTAACCCCCATCCCACCTCTCTACTCATCTCCACCCTGGGTGTATATGAAAAGCGACGACCCTGTAATAATATGATGGTATTCATGAAACCTTTGTTGGCTACGAATCTCTGACATACCATTCCATGTTGGAAAATATGCGAACATATTCTCCCACCCCCATACACACCACACACCACACACACACACTGTCTCTGTTCCATATTTTGAGTTTCACCCCTTTCCTTGGCCACTCTCCACCACCCTACATATTTTATATTGTTCTTCTTCTTTTCCTCATGAGATACTCATTATTTACACTTCCACAACTACATGTTTTAACTTTTACAAGAATTTTCAATATAAATTCTTTTTTTTTAAAGGTGTGCAGCTAAAAATATGATGAAATATTTAAACGTGTCCTACTTTTTTTTTTTTTTTTTGCAACATGTCCAGGTGCGTGAATGAAAGAGAAGGGAGAAAGAGTTTTGAGAAACTTGAGCGTCGCTTGGAAGCCTTTGTTAGCGTCGGTTTGAGAGGGAAGGGGTGCACGTTGTCGCTCTACCTAAAGGAACGACGACGCCCTAGATGCATAGCAGTGGCTATAGAGTCAGGGAGAGGGAAGAAATCCATCCTTCGTATAGTCGGGTCTCGGTTGGAAGAAACTTTTTAGTTAAGTATATCCAAGCCTTGGAGAAATAAGAAGCGCGCAGGGAAACCGTGAGGTGATGTGGAAAACTAATTTATTTATTAATCTATAAACAATATTTTAATAATTTTAAATGTATTGGTTCTCATTGTAGTGATACTGTTTTGGACCCCTCTCATATATTTAAGAAGCCATGGATGGAGGTATTTTTTTTCAATAAACTTTATGTAAAATATCTTTTTAATACTGCATCTATGGAGAATCACGCCATTTTAGAACTAATGTCAAATAATTGCACCATTAAAACGAATTTTTTTATTTCAAAAGTCAACTCCGTAATGTTTGCCGTAAAAGCAATGACGCTAGCTCCCTCTACCCAATAGGAAGCTAGCTTTCACAACATGTCGCCAAATACCAATGATATCATCAAATAACCGTATCTATATAATTTGCGCATAACTAGGACGCATATCACTTTACCATTTATAAAAAAAAAAGTAGTATATACTAGTATACAATAATATATATTTGAGGAATCTGATGAGAATTATATGTTTTTTTAAAGTCACCACCAATTCTCTTGCAAGACGTAATTCATATTTAAATTATTCTATTTCAATAAAGTTACATATGTAAAAAAAAATGTTTTAACAATAAATATTTATATTTTAACTGTATGAACATATTTATAATGTTCATGAAAATATGAAAACGTTGGTTGAGGGAAAGGTTTGTGGGGGGCCTTAGTGAAAAATAAAAAATCGTACTTGATATCTAAAATCTTTGGAACCACTGTTCAAGGTGTGGGTGGATGTAGGGAACGCGAGAAAAAGCCAGTGTTTTTGCAATTTTTATAACATAACTTTTTTTTTCGGCCAAAATAAATAAACTATGGTGCCATTATAAAAATAGAGTAGAATTTTCTTCACATGGTGATATTAACAGTTATTGAATATCTGTCAAAAGCGTAGCGTAATTTGATGGGAAAAAAATTAAATGAAGAGAAAAAGTTGTCATTAAACTCAAGGACACCCTACTATTGAGGTCACCATGTGAATAAAATTAAACTCCAATGTTTCTAAGGGTTTCTTATTTGATTTATTTTGTCCGAAAGAAGTTTCTATATAAAAATTTCAAAAACACAACCCTTTTTCACGTGTATTACACTCTCATTTTAATGTTTGGGCCCCAATATTTACAGCCACAGTACTTTCTCATTTCTAAATCCGGCCCTAGTACAGACTCGGTCAAGGTGTGTTCTTGTATGTTTCAACTTAAAACAAGCCTGGTACTATACATTATACATCTATGCCTGTTCTTTTAACGCGTTGCACAGACGGTACGCAAACGAATAGAGGCGAGCGGGCTCTGCCAGCCAGTCAGTCAGCCAGCCACGTTCAACATCGATCTTGGGATCGATTTCTTGCAAAGGGTGTTAGCCTTGCGTGATCGCCGTACCCGGTGTAAAGGAGAAATAATGGGAGAAAGAACAATAAGGGCAAGGTGCGCTTTACAGGGTTGCCAACATATCACTACCCCCTTTTTAGATGAAGGGAAAGAAAAACATTTTTGGATGACGTCCTAGTTTCCGAAAGGGAGGGAAAAAAAAAATCCCCAAATCTCAGATCCCGTTCTGGTAAAAACGCACTCATCATTTACTCTAATGAAATAGGTACGAGAAATATAAACTTTTTAGAGGGAGGATATCCGCATTTGCGTGTAGGAGAGTAGAAAACCAATTAGGAAAATTCACCTATAATACACTCGATCGGAATACGAATCCCGATGTCTCCTTCATACGCAAAACAATCTCACACAAGAGTTGACGCATTAGACCATGCAACCACCAATTCTTATCGTGCCAATATTTGATTCCTTAACTAGTTTATTCATTGAAAATTTTAAATGGTATTTAATCAATCGTTAATAATTATTTTATCATTAAATTAGGTGAGTGTTGCCAAGCTAAGCAGAATTAGTTTAAACTATATATTTATAAGCTATTTTCAACACTTAGTAGAACTGCCATTGATAAGAAAGAGAAATACTTTCCCATTTATTTTAGACAATTCATTATAGTGCAGAGTCTACGTATGAGTGGTCAAATGGGGACCAAGTGGGCGAGAATATGTCACGCGTGCAGTTTTATCAAGCTCTGCTTACGCAGGCTGTGGTCTACGAAACGCAACTTGCGTATATTGTTACTTAAATAATTTGAAATTTGTCAAATGATTTTAATTATTATAAAATTAAAAATTTATTACAATTCATCAGTTTTACTGCATCTCACAACCCAATCGTGTTAAACGCATACATGCTAACTATTTCTAATGGAGTAAGGAGGAGGAATATAAAGCGTAGAGGAAATGTGATGGCATTTGCGTAGAGGAAGTGTGAGAAACCATTTAAGAAAACACACCGAGATTTTAACCCAACTAACACCATCATTGGAAGTTTGAGCCTTTATAAATTAATTTGTATTTACTTGAGATATTTAACGTGCAGTTTCTGAATCTACTGATTTTATCGGCACACGAGAATTTCTATGAGTGAAAGGGTGAGAGTTACTAATTCTGCCTGGAAAGGTATTTTCACATACCTTTCAGGGTTGTTTTATATTCCACAATCAACATGGGACCGACGCGATGGCTTTACTTTCCCTCCGAAGAAAGTTGTGCTACGAATTTGAATCACTCATAAAAAGTTGATCCACCCCGACTGGGATTGAACTCACTTACATTTGGTCTTGAGGCGAGCACTTTACCCCAAGACCACCGAGTTTTACTTTAGTAGATTGCGAGAGTAACGAGTTTTATCAATGAATATTATTTTATAAAATAATTTTAATATATTTATTTTGATGGTGAAAAGTTTTCCCCTTTTTTAATCGGATTTACAAAATCTACTTATTTATTTAAATCACAAATATTACGGCATGAATACGTATATTTTTAATTAATAATTTATATTTGAATAATAATATAACGTTTTTATTTCAACTCCCTAAATTAATGTATAGCAAGGGTTGGCTTTCACTTATAGCATAATAAATATTCATTACACGTTGAGAAAACAATAAATTTAAAAAAAGTGTACAATTAGGAAAACATGTCTAATAGGAATTAAAATAAATAAAAAAGCTAAAATTAAATGTTAATTAAAATATGTTCATTTAAATATTATCTTAAGTATTAATAATAATAATGATAATAATAATAATATTTAGCACCACGTCTCACTACCCGTTCGGGTTATACGCTTTAAGTACTAATTACGCTAATGGATTAGGAGTTGGGCAGGTTGAATTAGAGGATGTGAACCGCATTTGCGTAGAGGGAGAGTGGAAAACCATTTAGGAAAAACCACCCCAGTTCACCCGCCGAGATTCGAACCTCGATCTCCCCGTCCTCAGCAGTCGAGCTCAATACGACAAGAGCGTTATCCAACTACGCCACCGAGGCGGGTCTTAAGTATTAATGAATCCAATCAAAAGAATACATATAAACTCACTTTGATGTAGTGTGACTTTTAGAGTTTAGCTATGATAACAAGTAATAAATTATCGTATTTTAGCACATTTATATGAATGAAGCGTACGTTCTCAATTCATAGTCAAGTAACATTTCTACATTAAAATATGTTTAAATACAGATATCCGGAGAATAAAAGTAAACAACAAAAGAATGTGTGTATGTATTTTTATTAAATTGATGGACATATCACATTGGGAAAAGGTGTATTTGGGGATAGGTGTGAACTGTTTGGAACAAAAGCTAAGAGTTGACATCACAGAACCACCATCTTTATGTTTTATTATTATTAAACCCAGGGTACACACCCTAGTACTTCATTCTGTCGAAATGATTGAATTGATTTGGGATGTTGTTGAAGGTGGGTTTTTTTTTTTTTTTTTACTAAAGGTGGAGTCGAGGTATTTTGCACAATATATCAACAGAAACAATAGAGTGATTGAACAATAGGTGCCAGTGACCTACTTCTTTCATAGAGAGGATGTAATAAATAACTCCTTTATTTTCGCACTTGTTTTTTTTCTTTTGTCTACTTGAATTAAAAAAACAAGCAGTGAAATTATTGAGAACATATTTCACTATTCATATTCCTCCATAGCTTGAGGTATTTTTTGAAATGACGCTACAGCATGGTATATGAGTTAATTACAACAAGTAATGATCTTTAATTAGCTACGCTGCGGGCTCCTAAATCGTTATTAAGTCTCAATTTCAAAATTTCCCAGTTGAGTCGTTACGGAAGTTGGTTATCTCGTCTATGCTACCAAAGTAACGATATCAAATAAGCCTTGTTAAATAGTACTCGTGAGTTATAGTTAACAAGAATCTGTAAGTTAAAGTACAGGTGAAAATTACTTTAAACATAATTAATACATGTTTGAAATCAAGTTTCATAATAACCTATATTTATATAAAACTCTTTAATGGTGTTTTCAATGTTTTAATTCAACTCAGAGGTTGCTTATCAAGGGCGTGGGAAGTTAGTTTTTCTAGTAGAGAGGGGTGGGCTAGAAAATGGTACAATCTTTTTCATCGAATTCTGGTAGAGGGGGATTCTTGACTCCCCTTTCCCCGCCTGCCGCCCCCCCCCCCCCCCGCCCATATACGCCCTTGTTGCTTAGGCCCTAACCGTAAAATACATTCAAAGCATTATGTAAAGTTTCACGGTAATAACGATAAAAGTTACTATTTTGACACGTGATATATAGCTGTGCCCAGATGATTTTTTTACGTGTTTTAAATATTCCACACATCCAACCTATCTACATATTTAAATTATTGGTCTATAGATGGAAAAGGTAGAAATTAGAAAACTTATAGTTAAATTTGCGTAGGGGGAGAATAGTAAAATATTTAGTTTAAACCATCTTGGAACATTTGACTGAGATTTGCTTATTGAATACTCCATCATCAACAAACCAAACCAAATGACTTTGGCCCATTAGTACACGTGTCATTTGGTGTGTGTGACGCAAGTTAAAACTCAAAAATTTCAGCATAACGTTACATTGATTTACCACACTATATATCCATGATATGGTCAGAATATTCAAGAAACATTCAATCATTTAACTCTATGAAGACTTGATGATCATGGGTTCAAACCTAGTCGGGGTCGATAGATTTTTCTTGAGCGATAATAATCCGTAGCACAACTTCCTTCGGAGGGGAAGTCTGTCCCATGTCGATTATAGCATGTAAAAGAACCCTGAAAGTTGTATGAGATACGTTTTTGGCAAAATTTGTTGGATATTTCTTGCTCGCTCGTGGAAATAAACGGAAAACTACAACACTCTATGACTTCCCTAGTACCTGTGCTTTCTTCCCGATAGAATGGGAGGGTATCAATAATCAGCTGTTGGGCCTAGTGCACTGCTGGTTGAGGTAGAAAATCAGGACGAACCTTTGGGTTCTATACTCACATATGAACAAGCCATATTTAGGGTAACTAAGTAGATTTGAAGATAATACATGCAAACGAGAAGCGAACCCAGAAGGCTTTACTGAGTAAATCATAGCTTTTTATGTTGTATAAAATATATTAAGAACTTTAATTTTAGTGGTGGGTTAACGATTTCAAGTTCAACCTAATAAATTTGGGTTGTGGGGAGACATTTAAAAACAATCTAATATACCAGTATTTATCCCTAAATGGACAGAAAAAATAAGTATTACCACTTATTTGGAAACTTTGTCTAATTCTGATATTTATTTATACATATTTATCCATAATTTTGGGCAAAAATATTAATATTATTACTAAAAAAAAATTATAAAAGAGTGTTCAAACGGTATCTCTTTCTAGTATTTTTGAATATAAAAGCTGGAATAAATAATGAAAATTTTATATTAAAATCTAACAAAATACAGTGTAATTTGAATAATATTCCATTTTGAATGTTGCCTATCTGTTCAGATTTGATTCCACGATAACCGCCAAATGCTTAAACCAGATTTAATGAAATTTATCAATGACACTCTAGAAATTAGGCCACAGACATGGTATACACCAGATCCTCAACGTTATGGAAGTACCGGTGCACTCTCTGAGCTAGCTCCTAGCTCCTTGATCAATACTCAGTGATAAAACCACCTTAACCACTCCACTTTTAACATATTTGTCATAAAGATTCCATTGTACTAGTAATGGACAGTCTTCGTAATCTACTTGTGAGGTAGGATTATGTGAAGAAGGGACTGGGCTGCTACCTAAACCTAGCTTTGTGGAATCCAGGCGATTGACTCGAGAAGGATATTTTATCTCTTCCCTCTAATGAAACCATGTTTAAAATAAGTTTTTTAATGGGTCTTGATGGCACTTAGTGATACCCTTGTGGAAGGAATCAAGATCTTCCAATGAGCGCGGCCATTTTAACCTGGAGGTTGTGGGTCTCGTTTATACCTTGTCTGTGGCCTAAGCCGAACAACGTGTGTGTGTGTGTGTGTTATATATATATATATATAATATATAATATATATATATAACATATTATTTTTGTGGACACCATCTTGAAACGAATAACAGATGGAAAACCAGATATATATATATATATATGGTTTTTTCAACTGGTTATTCGTTTCAAGATGGCGTTGACAAAAATAATATGTATGTTTGTTCTGCGATAACTGCCAAATTTGTAAACCAATTGAGGATCAGAAATGTCAAAGAGTGTATGTATATACTTTTTCCATAATTTAGAGTTGTTTATTTACAAAATTTAAACGTGAATTTATGACAGCTAAACCCAACGTTATCTACGGTAAATGTTTCAAATTTTAAAGTATTTTGTTGAACTTAACTCTTTTTGCTGAAATATTTTGTTAAATTATGACAATTATATATACACGTAGGGAGTTGAACGTGTTTCCTGAGTGCAGATGTGGCTCATGGTAACTTAACACTGGAGTCAGCTCCTGTCCAGAAGATTCCAGTTCACTATTAACTATATCAATATAAAAAACATTTAGAGAGTTAAACATGTTTCCTGATTCCAGGTGGTAACTTAACACTGGAATCATCCCCTGTCCAGAATATTCCAGTTCACTATTAACTATATCAATATAAACAAACATTTAGAGAGTTAAACATCTTTCCTGATTCCAGATGTGGCTCATGGTAACTTAACACTGGAATCATCCCCTGTCCAGAATATTCCAGTTCACTATTAACTATATCAATATAAACATACATTTAGAGAGTTAAACATCTTTGCTGATTCCAGATGTGGCTCATGGTAACTTAACACTGGAATCATCCCCTGTCCAGAAATTCCAGTTCACTATTAACTATATCAATATAAACACACATTTAGAGAGTTAAACATGTTTCCTGATTCCAGATGGTAACTTAACACTGGAACATCCCCTGTCCAAAGATTCCAGTTCACTATTAACTATATCAATATAAAACATTTAGAGAGTTAAACATTTTCCTGATTCCAGGTGGTAACTTAACACTGGAATCATCCCCTGTCCAGAATATTCAGTTCACTATTAACTATATCAATATAAACACACATTTAAGAGTTAAACATGTTTCCTGATTCCAGATGGTAACTTAACACTGGAATCATCCCCTGTCCAGAATATTCCACTTCACTATTAACTATATCAATATAAACATACATTTAGAGAGTTAAACATCTTTGCTGATTCCAGAGGTTGGTAACTTAAACTGGAATCATCCCCTGTCCAGAATATTCCAGTTCACTATTAACTATATCAATATAAAAACATTTAAGTAAATTTCTGATTAGAGTACTTAACTACATCTAAAATTCATTCACTATATATATCAATATAAAACATTTAGAGAGTTAAACAATTTTCCTGATTCCAGGGGTAACTTAACACTGGAATCATCCCCTGTCCAGAATATTCTAGTTCACTATTAACTATATCAATATAAACACACATTTAAAGAGTTAAACATGTTTCCTGATTCCAGATGGTAACTTAACACTGGAATCATCCCCTGTCCAGAATATTCCAGTTCACTATTAACTATATCAATATAAACATACATTTAGAGAGTTAAACATCTTTCCTGATTCCGATGTGGCTCATGGTAACTTAACACTGGAATCATCCCCTGTCCAGAATATTCCAGTTCACTATTAACTATATCAATATAAACATACATTTAGAGAGTTAAACATCTTTCCTGATTCCAGATGTGGCTCATGGTAACTTAACACTGGAATCATCCCCTGTCCAGAAGATTCCAGTTCACTATTAACTATATCAATATAAACACATGTATAGAGTTAAACATGTTTTCTGATTCCAGATGTGGCTCATGGTAACTTCACACTGGAATCAGCCCCTATCCAGAACATTCCAGTTCAGAGTGACGTGTACGTGGAAAAGAAACATTCCACCACTCAAGCGGAGCAACCAGGTAACACCTCTTTTTATCAGTGTTTTCCAAACAGAGTCTTGTAAACAAAACAAGAAATTATAGCTATTATGATAAACCAATTAACTTAGATCTGTACGTGACACCATAGACTTTTCCTTCTTTACCTGTGCTACTTCTTTGATTAGCTTACCACTAAATATGATCAAAATTTTGAACGATCGTGTATACTTTCAAATATAGTAGGTATTTGTTTTTTGCTTTTATAATGAAGAGCTCGCAGATGTTTGTTGACTAGGTCGTGACCCAAAAAGGAGTATGTGATTGGTAAAATTTTGGAAAATACATAGATGATAATTTTGGAATCCGTTCTGTCCTACTGAGGGTGTTTCTCCCCCCCCCCCCCCCCCCCAAATGGTCCCCTACAATTATTCCATGCAAAAGTGGGTAGATTGATTACCCCTAAAATGCTTCCTTCCTCGTCCTTACGTCAATAGAGTAGTTATATTACCTACTATAGTGGCTGCATGGTCCAAGACGTCACTTTAGTGTTAGACTAGACAACTGATGACAGGGGTTTCGAATCCCAGTCTGTTGTATTAAGGCTTTTTTTTTAATCCACTCTCTCTACACAACCTTCCCCAACTTTAGCTCATTGGCGTAATTAATACATATGCATGTAACCTGAACGGGTAGTAAGACGCGGTGATAAAAAAAAATATTATCCTTCATGGTACACACAATTAGGTTCATGTTTTATATTTACCAATCTGAAATAATTGATTAACAATATAGAAAAACATTCTAATATAACATGGTAAATTGCTATTTTTATCCTATGTGTGAATAACAATAACTTCCGTTTAATAATATTAACCTTTGACATTCCTTGTGTGTTTTAATTATTAATGCTAATTTTCTTTATTTCTGATACTATATAATTATGTTACTAGTTAATGAATATCTATAATTATCTGCGCAATAAAAGTTTCTATATAAGGCTTATATTAAGGTAAATAATCTATTAAATATTTATAGTCCCGCGTAGGTGACCTGGTGGTCTAGGGGTAAGTTGTCAGACTTATATGCTGGCGGCCGGGGTTCAATCCTCGGTCCCGGCAAAGATTTATCTGATTACCAAACCCTTCCTTCACCTCTGACAAGACATCTTGTGAATGTGGGGAATGCCAGGCCTCCACCGTGGTTCGGATTCCACGTTAAACTGTAGGTCCTTCATTTCATCTCACAATCACCCTCCCATTACACATTAGCGTAAGTGCGTATAATACGAATGGGTAGTAAGACGCGGTAATAATAATAATAATAATAATAATATAGTCCCGCGATCATTAAAAAAATTTCTACTTATAAATGATAAATTTGCTACTTAATAAGTATTAAAAATAAGTCACAGGAGGAAAATATTGCTCATAAGTTTGGTCACGTGTTTTGACTAAGAGGGCCGGGGTTCAGTTTAATCTCTGGCCGAGAGAGCTTTGGTTATTTTTATCTTTATGGATTAACCAACTGAATTCGGGTACGGATTTTGGAAATTTATATTTTGATTAATGTTTATTAGTTTTAGTTAATGTATATATTTGATATGTTAAATAAAAAACAAGGGCGTATTATTAAAAAGGTTTTCGACTAATTTATTTGCTGATAAATATTTAAAAACGTTTCATTCTTTGCAGTTTCTACAGCCAGAGAAGAGGACCACACCCACATGGCCGTCATCATAGGCATCTTAATGGCGGTCATCATCCTCTTGGCGGGCGCCATCTTCCTCATCGTCTCCCGTCATCGCAAGAGGAAATGTTTCGCCAGTCCCTTGGCGTCCAAGCAGGCCCTCCCCGGTGCCAACAACCACCAGCATCTTCCCCCGGGCAGCGGTTGCGGCACGGCGGAGAAGGGCGCCACCATGGGATCTTACATCGCCAAAGAGGTGGATGACAACTACAACCAGTCGAGGGGGATCCCTGGCACTATGGCGTCGACGACCATGACGACGTTACCTCCTCCACCTCCCGGGGACAAGAGCGCGATGCTCCTGATGGATCACGGTGTCGACATCAAACTCGACGACTACCAGGAACCGTACCAGGCCCTCAAGTACGCTCCTTATTACAGTTACAGTACTGTCATCATGGAGATGAGGGACATGCTCAACAAGTGTTCGGCCGCTCAATCAGGTATGGAAAACTATTCTCCTCATTTCTAATCATAGGATCAACTTGCAAGCTAACTGCTCCAATGTCTGAATGGTCTAAGGCGTCACTATTGTGTTGGACTGGTTGGCTGGCTGGAAACCCAGTTGAATCTCCTGAAGGGGTTATTTTATAAATTGTTTCCCACTTTCCTTCCATGCAAATGCGGGTAAATTACCTTTAAAATTATTATTTCCCCATCCCTACCAATTAGAGAGTATTTATCGTATATGCTTATAACCCGAACACGGCACGGGAATAAAAAAAAACTTGCTAGCTACTGCTAATGATAAGGTTATACATGAAATTATACTATTCAGGGGATAGAGAGGCGAGTTATAGGGGTATTGTAGTGTAGATTGAGGAAATAAACAATTTAGAATACATCCCAAATTATTAAAGGTGGTAAGTATAGTATTTAGGAAAAAGTTATTAAGAATGTTAAAGCTTTTGTCTTAAAATCGGTTACTATGCAACATCAAACAGTCAATTTAACAACCAGGATAATTAAAATGAAATAAGTAACATAATTTAAGATAAATATATTAAGTGGATAGTTAGTATTTAAAATACTAATAAAGTTTATTTAAAATATAAAAATGTGCTATTAAATTGTACTGCTTTAAGTGGCATAATAACAAATTGTAAAGCAAAACACCAATTTCATATATATTCTCTAAATATTACAAGCGAGTATTATCGGTGTAAGCAGGACTAGTTCAAAGCTTATATTTTACTTGTGAATTGTTTCCATTATTCAATAGAAGACCCATTGTCCAGGTATCAACGAATATACAGTAGCCCCATGGCTTTTTTGGTGCGATTGACAGCTGACGGCTTTGAAAAGTTACCAGACCAAATTATTTATCCCTACGTCGAACCAAATGATCTGTAAAAACATGTGTTTAGCAGCTGTCAGAAGTCAGTTGTTGTGAGCTGATAGTCAGCACCAAAGAAGCTGTGGGCTTACTGTACGTTTCTGTAGAAGGTATGAAGAGCACATCCCATGTGTGAATGGTCAAATATGGACAATGATGTGCGGTTGATGGATGAGACCATATCACAGCTACAGATTTAGGAAGCTATGCTTCCCTGGAAACATTTCACGCCACTAGCTTAGCGGCAATAACAGTTTGTAGAAAGTTTTTACGAGCTAAAGTTAATCCCTTCTAGTTGACGCTTAGTATTTTTCTTTTTGTATTTTCCCTTTGGTACTTTTCAACACATCCCTTCTAGCTCCTATTCATCCTTCTTCCCATTCCTCTCTGTTTATGTGTTTTATATGTGAATGAGAAAACGTTACATTCTCATGGTACCCAAGGGGGTATTTAGTGTGGTTTGGGAAAGTGAAATGGATTAAAGCCATTTCTTAAACTCTACCCTAAGGGTAAGCATAAATGTTTTCAAATGCTGTTGACAATAGATCAGTATATGTAGTATACTGCAATTTACACCCAGGAGTTAAAGCAATTTGGTAAAGTGACCCTCAACAAACTGTTTTTTATATATTAGCATTACTATAAGATTTGTATTTTATTATACAAATAAATATTAGAATATATTTTTACCCTCCCAATAATATAATTCGCCAAATGTAGCTTATATTTCAGTGGGGAGTTTTGATCTTATTTGGACTTGAAAAGTTTAATATCCGCTTGACTTATTCATGTAAACTTTAGCTTGAGCTAGGTTTTGTGTAGTTGAGAACTTTTAATTGGATATTTCTTTATAAATGCTGAAAAATTCGTTTTACGTATACTTTAAAAGATATGAATAGTATTAAAACATTATAACGAGATTGATGTTGGTTAAATAATTTACGACAAACTTATGTTACCAATAATCCTTAACTTATTTATTTACATGAATGAAGAAAGTTTTAAAAATGTATTGATGGGAAGCTTGATTTGAATATATAATTTATTTATTTTTTTGCCTAAATTAGTCTTACAAAAATGTATAATCTTGTTTTAAAGTATTCACTAAATATTTGAATTCCATCAAGAGATCAAAACAAGACGACCATTTCCAAAAGGTATGACACCATCGCTAATTTTGTCCAAACCAAACTGAGTGGTTTAATCATACACACAATAATATTATTGCTGATTAAAATCTCTTATGACACTTTTGTATTAGTATAGTCTATATTTTCCTGTGGGTATTCTTTTATATTTGAAACTATGATACTATTTATATAATAATATTTAGCACCGCGTCTTACTACCCGTTCGGGTTATACGCTTTAAGTACTAATTACGTTAATGGATTTAGGAATTGGGAAGGTTGAATTAGAGGAAGTGAACCGCATTTGCGTGGAGGGAGAGTGGAAAACCATTTAGGAAAAACCACCCCCAGTTCACCCGACCGAGATTCGAACCTCGATCTCCCGTCCTCGTAGTCGAGCTCAACACGAGAAGCGCGTTAGCCAACTACGCCACCGAGGCGGGTAACTATGATACTCTTTGAAACTTGAATTCGGGACCATTTGACTAGTGCGGTAATACTCTTTCAATTAGCTATACAATAATCGTCCCATGCTGAGAGTCACTATTCGATCATAGTTTGAGGCAGAATCTATAATAGATGTGTGTGGAAATCATCGACTAACAATGAGTTATCATATTTATCAATTTAAATTTTAAAAAAAAAGCTCCCAAAAATTAATTTCAACATGTCATCAATCTTGCTATTGGTTTGCTGCACTTCTCCACTTTTGCCTATCCTAGACCCATTTTTTTTTTACATCTTTGTAGCTTCTTCTACAAACATCGTTTGCTATCTGATTCCTGTATTCCAGTTTTGGTATCCATCTTGGATTTATACCTTTACATATTTTATAAAAGAGTATTAACTAAGAAATAAGAAACTTTTTTTAAAAAAACTATCATATTCTGAAAATTTATAAATAAACACTGGACACGGGAATCGAACCCGGGACTTTTGGCTCCGGGTTCGATTCCCGTGTCCAGGTGTCATTTTTAAATTTTCAGAATATGATATCTAGATGCAGTAATCCACACTAAAAAGCATAAATAATAGCTTTGTTTATTTGATCTTAAAAAAAAACTAGTCAAAACTCGTTTTAGTATACCCTTTGAAAATTATAGATAAGCTTCTATATTTTTAGTAGATGATTGACAACATTTCTTTTGACTACACTTCCAAGTTGTTGACATATTAAGAACAGGACTTTTTAACGCTTTATGTAAGACATATGTGATTAATATCAACCGATCCGCACTGCATCTGGTACCCGGTATATTTACGGTGACGCAATATCTTTTATTCTGTCCTGTTTCGCTTCTGTTTAGTCCACCCTTGCAACCTATGCTTTTACACCTCCTCTTCCTTGATCGTTTTAACTCTTATCTTACCATTTTATCTAATGTTCTGTTTGCTTACAACCTGTTAAATCTTTTTGTTAAGTGAGGTAGTTTAATAGGTGTACAAGATGCCTCATAAAGCTTGTTGTAATGAGCTATAAATGTTAAGTAGATGGCTAACAATGTGTGTGGCTGATATCTCTTCCACCGACACCATTAAGTCCAATTTTTGAATATAGGAAGAACCTTATCTGACAGCTAAAAAGATACTATATCTACTTTCACTTATTTATATGAAATAGTAATGTGATAAACAGCCACCACCTTTGATAGATATTATCAATACATATAAAATAACACTCATATTATAAAATGTTATCAATTTTTGTTGCAGAATGTATGTTTTTAGGTGCGTAAAGGTCCGTGTTGCGGAAATACTACTTTACTTTCAAGGGGTTTGACTTGAGAGGACACAATTTTGACAGTAGGAAAAATGTCACTTAAGGTTGGGATACAGGGAACGCAAGATAAGTCAGTGTTTTTGGCAGGTTTTATAATATAACCTTTTATTGGTCAAAATAAATAAAATATTGATTCTATAAAAAACATTTAGTATTAATTTCTTCACATAATGACCTCAAAATTGTTGAAAATCTATCAAGGGGGCCCTGGAATTTCATGAAAACTCTTTCTCTTCATTTAAATAGTTTTTTAGACGCCACTATGCCCATGGTAGTTATTCAAAAACTGTTGATATCAATGTGTTCAGAAAATTAAACTCTATGTTTGTATAGAAACAATGTTTGATTTATTTTAACAAAAAAAAAGTTATTCTATAAAAACTACAAAAACTCCTTTCTCGCATCTCCACCTTAGTTGATATTATTTTCGCTATTTTATCTCTTTGTAGGAACAGTAGAATGTTCTTCCAGTATAAATTCAAATTATATTTATATTACTTTTGTTTTTCAAATATTATTTTTTCAGAATAAAAATCAATAAATACTAAATCCATATTTAGTCTTATCACACCATTATTAAACGTGATTAAGGTGCTGAAAAAACAAGTCCAACATGTCAACAAAAAACTAACATTAAGAAACAAATAAAAATGAACTATAAATTTTTATTATAGTTTTAATTGTAAAGCACTTACTAAGTTTTTCAAGAATATTTTAGTATACTTTTTAAATAAAATTAAAAACAAATTTTCAAATAGTTTCTTACAAATAAAATTAATGTTTACCTTTATGAGATTTGAGAATAATTTGAATTACAGACATATGGTAGTTCTATGTCAATAAGACAATTTAATTAATTACACTCATTTATTACCTAACCTTTAGTACCAAAAAACATATAACATGATACCATCTTGTTTCAATTTTATTTTATAGCTTGGGTGAGTTGTCGTATATTATCTATCTACGAATCTGTAATGTTTAAAGATGTTCACGGGCTTGGACACGATAATTCCTCGAATATTTGGTTTGCTTCATTACAACACAATGGTACAGAAGTCTCTAATCATTTTTACTGCCCCTTAACGTGAGAGGAATATTTAATGCCCCAAGTTGTATGCCGCGTTACATATTAACGACCTTAACTACCATTCTAATTCCAAATGTCAATTAACTTTGTAATAGCTTTGATAAAATATGTTCGGAAGAAATACGAATGAATACTAATCGATTATGAGAATGTGGTAATCGATACTTGTCACTTAGACATATTATAATAACGTTAATCTTTCAATCTCTTGGATTTAAAAATATATATTGACCCATATGGAGGTAAATTTAATTTGAAACCATCCATTGGCAGGATACATTTGTAAAATATAAACACAGATAGAATCGTAGCCTCATTCTCAAGTGTTCTTAAAAACCTTTGGTATTATAAATCGATATAAAACTGAGCACCAATTAGATAATATATATAAAAAAAACTATGTTTAAAATTTTTCTTTTCTGATCCACAATTTACTAGACCTACGCCTCCGGCTACATGCATTTTACAACTCTAATATAGTTGGGATGAAGAAGATATAATTTAAAATAAATGTACCTTCATATGTAAGGTGGAAAGTGGGAAACTATTTAGGAATCACCTAGTTAGGATTCGAACCAACAATATCAAGCAAAAAAGACGTGATTAACTGGATATTTAGTTCACATGCCAACCGTTGCGGTTTTTAACTAATGGTTCATTTCTCTTGATGTGAATAAAGAATTAAGCCCACGTTTCCCTCGTTCAAAGTAATCTATCTATTTTGCATGTTTTAGATTAAGAACGTGTAAAGGGAAATTGGACCAGAGAGATAAATCTGAAACTTAAAGAAAATTTTACACACGTCAGTGAACGTGCAGACTAAATTATCAGGCTCATATAATCTGGTATTTTGAGAGGTGGGGGATTAAACCCCAGTTGGATGTACGGTGGTGTTTTTTTTTTCGTAAATATTTCCCCATCCATCCTAAAAAGTAAATGAGGTTACATATCCACTAGATTCCTCCACTTACCTCATCTTTACTCGAATAGCTGTAAGCATAGTAAAAACGTTTAGACCTATGTACTTGACCGGCCGTACAAAATGTTTTTAAATTTTAAAATAATAACCTTATTTGTATTTTTTCTAAGTTTTACATACTATACCGTATATTTGATTAAGTTCATAAAAATAGTTTAATCTTAATGTAAAATTGTTAGTACTTTAGTAATAATAAAAATAACTATACATGATTTGAAAACTTGTGAAGCTGACAGCCAAAATTATGCCAACAATTTATTTGTTAGAAAAGTTATACTTTTTTTTGTTTACTCAAACTGACGTCATGGTTAGCTAAATAATAATTAATTTTCAAAACGCGCGCAGATTTTCGTTTAAGTGAATTTCATTCCCTAACTTTAATATAATCTTTTTTTTTTAATTTTTATAATTTTATGTACTGTGCCTGTAAAACTTTTTAGCTACACCAATATTGAAAACAAATACTGTACGTAAAAAAAAAAGTTAAATAGGAAAGTTCATACTTTGTGTTTCATTAGTTATATGTTGCTTTGTTGCGCTTCTAGCAGTGTGATGAATAATAATTTCTGTATCACGAAGCGTCGGAATTCTCATAAAACCAAAAATACAAACTCGATATGCTACACAGATATTTGGTTTTAATGTGGATGGATGTTTCTCCGTTGTAGATATTCATTCCACAAACACACACACAAAAAGAGGCAAAGTGAAATTTATGAAAATAGTTATTGTATGGCATACTAATTTTAATTATTGTTCTTCTTTGGTATACGTTTAAATTCTTTAAACATATCCGTAGTATTTCAATAAATATCTTAATCAATTAAACATTAGTTTCATTGTCCATTTTTTAAGCACCGCGTCATATTACCCGCTCGGATATAACGCTTAAAGCTATTAAATTTATAGTGATAAGTAAGTAGAAAGACATTTTAGATAGTAAGATTTTATTTTTTTCCGTCAACATTGATCAAATTTTATTATAATATGTGTAGGCTATTATTTTATAAGTATTGATAACATTTATTAGAATGACAATTGTACATCACATGGCGGTGACCTGGCGGTCTAGGGGTAAGGTGTCAGACTTCTGTGCTGGCGGCCAGGGTTCAATCCTCGGTCCCGGCACAGATTTATCTGATTACCAAACCCTTCCTTCACCTCTGACAAGACATCTTGTGAATGTGGGGAATGCCAGGCCTCCACCGTGGTTCGGATTCCACGTTAAACTGTAGGTCCTTCATTTCATCTCACAATCACCCTACCATTACACATTAGCGTAAGTGCGTTAACCCGAACGGGTAGCAAGACGCGGTAATAATAATAATAATAATAATAATAATAATAATAATAATAATAATAATAATAAATACAACACATGACTTTACGTGTGCAGAAGTGAAAGAAGTGAATAAATATATTAACTTTTCTAGTGGTCCGACTAATTTCTTACGTGGAAAATTGGGCTGTAGATAGAGTACACATACTAAAGTATCTGAATCAATTACTGTGGTTTTAATATAGCCCTAAGCCAACCACTTAAAGAAGGTTAAAAATATCATAGTCAACACACAGTCATTTTTATAGCAGAACGTTGGTTGATTTGAAGGAAGTGTATCCTCATTTGCGTAAAGGGAGAGTAAAAAAAACAATTTTGGGAAAACAACCCTCAATACACCCAACCGGGATTTGAACCCCAATATCCCTGTCATAGATAGTATAACACGAAAGTGATGCCTTAAATGAGTTGGCCAAAGGAGTAGTTAATAATTAATTATTATTTATGCCTATAAATTAAAAATAATTACAAAGTAAAATTATTTGATTACTTTGGTTAAAGTAATATATTAATATAGGCACACATTTTATAAAATGTGAATTCACTTAGAAATAGCTTCATTTGACGTGTAAAAGTTACTAAATCTATTTACAAATGTTAATAAAAACATTTTTTGCGTCATTCCCTTTTGACAGTTGCCACTAGTTTTGACTAACTAACAGGGGTGTAGCGTCGAGGGGAGGAAGGGGGTTTGGGGGTGTCAACCCCCCAATGTTGGCTAAAAGCTTGAAAGTTGGGCATTTTGTGATATTTGAGATCTGTAGTTGGGAAATTCTAGGCTTATTCTGTATCCCATTACTTTCTATTATGAGAGTTCTTAACCACATTCTTGTACAGACAAATTTAAAACTTCCCAACTGTCGATCCCTACTTTACAAATAATCCCAACTTCAAAAATCATTAACCATTGAAAGGAGATTATTTTGTAGTTGATTGTAGAAAGCTTAGTTAATCAAGTAGTCTAGTAGCGCTATAATCAATAGGCAGACACAACGGCCGGTGAGTGTATGTCGAATGCACTATGGGAACGTATCGTAAGGGAACATGAGCTGCCCAGTAGCAAAATTTCACTCAGCCATCAACGCTTGAAGTGGCAACACTGTCACCAATGTTTGTTTATGGTTTAGGGTTTTTAGTGCGACTTTTGTGGCTGCTAGACTGTCGTTTTTTTATGATTCAAACTATCATGTTGTATAGCCAATGCCTTAATTAGAGGCTTTATTAAATTTGAATGCATGAATGCAGTGAATATCACGCAACATTTTATTGTTTTCTTATCGAAAGTTTCTGACTGTTGAAATTAGGAAATTGAGGTTCGTGTTAATGTTTGACTCCTGAAATACACACTAATTTTTCTAGCAAGTATCCATACTAGTTTGAATTGAAATGTGTCTTATTTCATTGTTTACTAAAATACGCTTTCATGAAAGCAATTTAAATAGGCTCAAAGCAACAATGAAGGAAAAGAAGTAATAAGGCTATGTTAAATTGTTACAATTCATAATTTTTTATTTGATTAAGTAGACTACATTAAACATGAAAATAAGTATTTTCTTCACCCTTTAAAAAAATTCAAATTTAGGATGTATTTTTTAATTCGTTATTTAGTGTTAGATTTGCATGAAATTTCATATAATCATGTTGTTTAGAGTGCTAATTTCGAATTTGCCATCAGTTATTTAATAAAATGTAAGGTGAAGCCCCTTCACCCTCACGCGGTAAATTACAATATGTTTTGGATAGTTTATTCACATAACAATATTAACATTTTAGGGCAACTTCCATGAGGTTATGAAGCAGGACATTAGTATACAGGTATCAAATTACTGTAGAAGTACAGACACAATCAATTTTTTATTGCTTTAGTTTACAGCTAAGAATGTTTTCAAACAAACATGGCCAAATTGCTAATTCTTTGATAAAGTGACGAATGTGTGGAATGCCAGGTCGCCACCGTGGTTCGGATTCCACGTTAAACTGTAGGTCCTTCATTTCATCTCACAATCACCCTACCATTACACATTAGCGTAAGTGCGTATAACCCGAACGGGTAGTAAGACGCGGTGCTAATAATAATAATAATATATAATAATAATTAATTAAATAAGTGACGATTAAGTTATACAGCTCAGGGAGTTACCAGTTAAATATCGCTTCTAGGTATGTAGTAATAAACCAGCGGTTTCCAACCTGGGGGTCGCAACGTGTTTTATTTGGGGTCACAATATAGAGGTTTTAGCTTTAAATTTACTTTTTCAAGGATTGTAATGCTTATAGGAAAATGCTTAGCTCTATTATTATTATTATTATTATTATTATTATTATTATTATTATTATCATCACCGAGTCAGAGGTGACCTGGCAGACTAAGGGTAAGGTGTCAGACTTCTGTGCTGGCGGCCGGGGTTTAATCCGGTTCCGGCAAAGATTTATCTGATTACCAAACCCTTCCTTCACCTCTGACAAGACATCTTGTGAATGTGGGGAATGCCAGGCCGCCACCGTGGTTCGGATTCCACGTTAAACTGTAGGTCCTTCATTTCATCTCACAATCACCCTCCCATTACACATTAGTGTAAGTGCGTATAACCCGAACGGGTAGTAAGACGCAGTGCTAATAATAATAATAATAATAATAATAATAATAATAATCACCGAGTCTTATTACCGGTTCGGGTTATATGCACATACGCTAATGTGTAATGGTAGGGTGATGGTGAGGTGAAATGGAGGACCTACAGTTTAACGTGGAATCCGAACCATGGCGGAGGCCTGGTATTCCACACATTCACAAGATGTCTTGTCAGAGGTGTAGGAAGGGTTTGGAAATCAGATAAATCTGTGTCGGACCGAGGATTGAATCCCGGACCCTCAGCACAGAAGTCTGACACCTTACCCCTAGACCACAAGGACATCGTAGTTCTAATAGAAATGTAAGTTTTTAAAGTGCTAAAAACGACCTAGCTACTGCTTAGGTTCCTTTTGGCTATTCCATTCTGATAGCTTCTTGCTGACTTGTTTACTGTGGCAGCCTTGTAATGCTGCTAGCATAATATAAAATCATCCCCCAACCCAAGACTTGTTGATTATCTTTTACTACATATTAGTTGCATATAATCATTATTATAAACAATGTATACTAATTAAAACAAGTATTAGTGGACATGCGGGTTTAATGTCACGCTCTTTTGGTTTGGATTGTTGGTGAAGGTGAAGTAAGGATTTTAATTCTGGCCTGGGGTAGTTTATCCTAATATCCTTCCAAGCAAATATATGTGCACTTTCCTCAAGTTTTTCCTATCCCACTGGTGTACTTAACTGGTAGTAATAAACAGTGGAAAAAACTTAAAAACTAGAATTTGAACACTTTTAAGTTATCAATGGTCACGATGGTCGCAGAGAGAAAAGTTGTGGTCATTAACTACAAAATATTAAAAACCTCTGTAATTAATTCATTTAAATTTTTTAATTTAAAATACATGATTTGAACGATATCTGCATACATAAATAAATATATCTAAGCTCAATTGTATATTTAGCTCAGATGCCGGTAAACTGAAATAAATAATAATTCGAGTTATTTCCTTATGCAATGAAAAAGCCTTGTAGCTTTAAAAATTAAGTATGAAAAAAATAGATAAATAAATAAAAAATACAGTCGCCTAATAACCCGGTTTCAAGGCTTGACTATCACCCCAAATTAAAAAAAAATCTAGGAGCCTCCCCCTCTCCCCCTTCTCCCACCATTCTCAACTCTTCCCATGTACTCTCTTTTGCCACTTGGGAATTTTCTTAATTTCGAAACTAGCCAACCATATTTGTCATTTTTTGTAACTACAAATGTATGTATTTATTTATATATTTTTTAAACGTTATAATCAAATGACGATCTGATCCAAAAACAACAAATTTTATGATAATATTTCATAAGGAAAAAATTGTTTACAATGACAACAGTTAATAGGTCATGAAAACATAATAAGGCTAGTAAATAAATATTGGAATAATAGCTATAATTTGTTATCTAAGCTATACATTGTATGAAATGTACCTTCCATTTACTCTGAAAGCTAGCAGTCTTACCTTAACAAATTACATTATGACCGATTCTTATAAGCTACACCATAGTGGAAACATGCAAGGTAGATTTTATACCTTTCAAGGTAAACAAAGGTTAAAGAAACAGTAAAGTATAAATCATGTTTAAATTTTAGTATTAACAAAGCAATCGAAGCTCGTTGTTTACTCTTCTTCATTTGAAAATAAAAAGTTTGTATTTTCAAAATCGTTGACATTAAAAATTAGTGCAAAGGGCTAACGTAATACTAGCATTTGTTTAGTTTGGTTTCTTATTTATAATTTTGGTTGTGTGATTATAATACGTTTGTTTATTGTTTTGCTTACGGAAAGTTGGTTATTGCATAGTCATTTTTATGTTCTTACCCTCAGAGAATGACCCTTATTAAGCTAATTTTCTACACTGCTACATCAAATAACGACAGGGATTTGTTTCCATTTGTTCACAGACACTTCCTATGACTACGCTGTGCCCGAAATGGGGATGCCTCTTCTAAGTCCAGAAACGACACTCCCTGTGCCGATGATCAGTAGCACAACCAGTGACAAAGATAGTGTTTTCTCTAAGGGCTCTTCATCGAAAGGCAGCAAGTCTGAGGACTCTAAAGGGAAAAAAGTGTGTATAAAATTAGCGTTACAAATATTTTTGCATTTTCATTGATTAAATCTCACAAAACGTTTAGGTTAATGTTTCTTACTAGCCGTTTGGGCTATACGCTTATGTACTAACTAGATAGCTGTTGCCCGCGGATTTGCTCGCGTGGAAGTTGATTATATACAAATACGAAAAACATACATATGTATTTACAGATTAATTTAAAATATTACGTTACGTTGTTGACCATAACTTTACCTCAGATCCAAAATAATGCAAGTCCGATACAAACTTTCACCCCCCTTTTTCATCCCTTATTAAATAAAATTTCCAAAATTCCTGAAACATGTATTTATTTGTTTTACGTCAATAACCGAAATACAAAATTTTGTTTATGTAACTTTCAAAATGACGGACTTTCATACATATTATCATACATATTATCATCCCCTATTTTGACCCCTTTGGGGTGGAATTTTCTAAAATCTTTTCTTAGTGAGTGCCTACATAACAAAATGAATATACAGTCCGAATTTCATGCTTGTAGCCTTGATAGTTTGCGCTCGGCGATGATGAATCAGTCAGTCAGTCAGTCAGTCAGGACATGTTATTTTATAAGTATAGATTACGCTAATGGTTTTAGGGTCTAGGAAGGTTATATTTATAGGAAGTGTAACCGTATAAGCTTGGTGGGAGAGTGGAAAACAATTTAGGAAAAACACTCTCAGTACACCCGACCAAGATCCAAACCTTGACCATGCGGCCAATAACATTTCAAACACCCGCTCCGGTTGCTTTTCCGGAGGCTGGAATGTCTGGGTTTGAATTCGAGTCATATATTAAGTGAGGGGTGATTTATTCTTAATGGTTTTACACTATCCCTCTACGCAAAGGTGGTTACACTTCCTCTCAAATCGATCTTACTCATCCTTAACATGTTAGAATAATTATTAAATATGGATACATTCTGAACGGATAGTGAGTGACACGCGGATAGTACGTAAGAGGCACGTTGGAAAATAAAAGCTTTCGTCTGGATTGAATTCTTTCAGTGGCAAGTAGAGATGGGTTTGGATCCTGAACGTGTTTAGTGTTCTGTTATTTCTATATTAGTTCCTCTCTTTCTCCCTCCCTCCTTTAATGCAAATAGGGTACATTTCCTCTAAGGCTTTACCTTCCTCATCCTATCACTACATTTACTACACCTTTTACTTTAAGCATAGGTATAGCCCACACATGGATATTACAATTCAAAATAATAATACTATTATTATTATTATTATTATTATTATTATTATTATTATTAGCAGCACCGCGTATTACTACCCATTTGGGTTGTACGCACATATTTTATACTTTTAGTATGTGAAAGAATCAAATTATCCACTAAATCTTTTATATGTTGACGTTTTATTTATTTCAGGCCACCCTAACCCTGATACATAATAGTTAAATAGGTGCTAGTTTCTATTTATCTTAAAATACAGACAAAGGAAAAATTATGATAGGATTCCGATAGGAAGGAACATTTTTGTAAAATACAAATTTACCGCCCTCCTTCTCCTCTAATGGACAAGGACAGGCGCACATATACTGTACATAAACTAAAGAGGGCCTAAAAAAAATAGCAAATGATTAATTGCAGAAGAGCAGTAGGACCACATAAATGCGAATAGGTCTTCAGTCTGACCTATACAACAATTTGCTGTCATGAAGCCTTCCCAACCATCACCCGTTATTTTGTACTATCAGTCAAGGGGGGAAAAGAGGCGAGAATCCTTAGAGTAAAGACAATGACTTTTTTACCTGCAATAGTAAATTAAAGATCGCATGTGAAGTAAATAAATATTTATTTGAAAAATATAACAATATATATATATATGAATATAGGTAACAATAAATAAAAATATATATATTTATATAGATATATGAAAACAGGGTTATGCCCATGATAATACTGTTGTACTGTTGCCATAACAACATTTGTCCTAACAATTATTTCCAAGATTAATATATAACTTCTCTATGGGTCTCCGCGGCAACCCTCAGTATAATGACAACAATAACTAGCTGACACAGGCCAACAATCCGCGTTTCAAAATCGGATTGAATCATATGACTTAGAAAATTCAATTTAAAAACACAACTATTTATGGCAACCAAAATCTATCTTTTAAAAGGAGATAGTAAATCATGGACTTAGCCATAAAAAATAAGTACAAACAATATTTAGCCTTAAGGGCTGTAAACATTTCCCATATTATCCAGGCATTACGCCTTAAAAGATGTAAGATCAAAAAAATACAAAGAGATAATGTCCCTCATGGTTTTAACCATTATTTACCACGCCGGAAGGGCAAAAACTCCCAATAATACATTTAACCTGTAATAAAATATATTACGACACGTTGGGCTACGTAATTCATCATGTTTACAAAAAATAGTGATTTAACCCAAAATAACAGAAAGTAAGCCCACAATTAATTTTGTATATACCTTGAGAAAAAATCCCATCCTAGAGCAAGTGTCTAGCGACACGGTTGATTCAAGAAGTGAGTTTACAACACAAACAGAACCCGTATATAAACCTATATTCTCTGAGGGAAGGGGAACATAGGGGAAACAAAAGAACATCAAAGAACAATCACACGGAACAGAGGGAAGGGGTCGTAAGTCACCAAAGGAAACAACTAGATCATTGGAGGGGCGCGTAGAACATCACGTGTCTATCACGAGGTTATTCCCATGATGCAACGGGCGACCTCACGCTCAATGTGCCACACCTTTCACTCGTTTAGTCTTTTTTCACACTCGGTGCAGAAAAAGTGCTCGCGAACAGGGATGTTGTTTAACGAGAGTCGAGACACACTAGCCGAGAAACGGGGCACTTCTTGGTGAGTACAATATTGTTTATTCTTCGGTGTTGTTGAAATAGTGTTCATTCGCCAGTATATCCTTCATGCTTGTAATGTTGATGTCAATCAACGTTACACAAACATATTTTTTTGTGATCATTATTGATAACATTTTACAGTATTATTACTTATAATTAGATTGCCATATGTATTGATACTACCTATGGATAGTGACAATTGTACATCACAGAAATTTATTTATAAATATATGAATATAGTTTTAGGAACATTTATAACTGTTAAAAAAACGTTACTTTCTATATGAATAAGAATGTATCTTATCAAGTTGTCAATACATTCTCCTAAAATGTTTATTTAATTACTTTGTGAATAAAAGACTGCATGAAAGGGTAGATATTCTACGTTTAATCAGAAGAAACATTTGTTTTGAAGTTTATGCGATTATACAAAACCAATAAAAGAAGGGAAAATCGCGGATTTATTTAGAAAATATACTCTGCTTTAATTATGTGTCCACCCTCTCAATGGCCACATGGTCTAAGGCGCTACTCTTGGAGTAGACTAGACTACAATGATGAGAGAGATTGAGTTTCGAATCTCGGTCGGGTGTATTCAGGTTTTTTCAAAATGGTTTTCTACTCTCCTTCCACACAAGTGCGGGTACAATTCCTCTAAAATATAACCTTTCTCATCCCTAAAACCATTATCTTAATTAGTACACAAGCATATAACCAGGGCAGGTAGTTAAATAATGATGTTTATAATAAGTACATTTGTTTAAATAAACGAGGTGGCCTGGTGGTCTAGGGGTAAGGTGTCAGACTTCTATGCTGGTGGCCGGGGTTCAATCCTCGGTCCCGGCACAGATTTATCTGATAACCAAACCCTTCCTTCACCTCTGACAAGACATCTTGTGAATGTGGGGAATGCCAGGCCTCCACCGTGGTTAGGATTCCACGTTAAACTGTAGGTCCTTCATTTCATCTCGCTATCACCCTACCATTACACATTAGCGTAAGTGCGTATAACCCGAATGGGTAGTAAGACGCGGTGCTAATAATAATAATAATAATAATAATAATGTTTAAATAACAATATTTAAATGATGATGTACACATTATAAACGCGCCCATCCGAACTAAAAAGCTAGGTTCATTCTAGTTTATAGGAATCCCAGACAGTTCTTAATATTTAAATGTTTCTTTCTTATAGATGTATACATTAGACTTACGTAATAGTTCGTTGATGTGATTATTTTTGTTACAAAGAAAGAAAGAATAAGACCTGCAACTTTTATAATAAAAAAATACCTTTTAATAGCAACTATACCGGTTAAAATACTGAATACCATAGAACATGATTGTAATCGAAACTTTTCAGTTAATTTTTATACAGTTTGTTTTAAGTTGAAAACGTGTTCCGGATAAACTGCAATTATTATGGAGGATCGCGATTCACTTAAACTAGTTTCTAGTGTACTCAATTAAAAAGAATTAAAGTTTGGTCGAATCTACTATTTTACTATTCCGAATCTCCAATTGACCTTTAAATCCCAAATCTCATGTCTGAATCCTGGAAAAAACTATGGACACAAGAAAAAATGTGAATTGAATAGAATAATAGAAAATACAAAAAAAAAAAAGATAACAATCTGTTTTATAATCCATTCATTATAACACTCAAACATTCAGTTGGGTGTTAAATTACTGGTCTGGGCTCTGGATGTTAAGTTAATCCTATAATTATAATTGGTTCTGAACCACCAATAAACAGTATTAAAGCTATAAAACAAATTTCAATTAAAAAATTGACTTATTTTTAAATTTTATTTTCAAATCAGAATTTTCTTGAATCCTCCATCTAGAATATTCTTCAAGTTTCGAGGGACTCTAGGATTTGAGGGTCACCATCTCAGCCCTAGAACAAATATATATATATATATATATATATAATATATATATATATATATATTTCATACATATAAACATTTAACATAATAATTCAGAATGTTAATAGTGTAGACAAGTCTCAAACAAAAATCTTGAAAGGGGAAATGGCTACAAGAATGTAGTTCTCATCAAGAAATCTTGGTTTGTCCCATTAAGACTCGCCATTATTTCTGGAGCAGTAACACCACCGGAGCCATTATTATTTCAAATGTGAGAGAGGCTTAGTAATTAATACAACTGGTGGCCAAGTATGTACCTAATGATGATAAATCACCCCCCCCCGCACCCCGTCCTCTTGGTCGTCCGTGCAACCCCCTTGGCGCGTTACAGCCACCCTTGCAAACCCAGTGCCAGGGCAGGCGAAATTACTACGCCTAGTGTCTGAATGAATATTATTTATGGCTTGGTTGAGAAGGGAATATGAAAGCCCTAGCAATTGGAACAAGGGACTGGGAAATGTTACTTATAACAGGACTTCTAATTAATTTCGCAAAACTCTCGTGGTATAGTGAGGTGAAAGAGAGGGTAGATGAGGGGGGAAAAAAAGTTCAGAAAGGGTTGAAGAAAGAAGAAGAAAAAAAAAAGCTTTAACGTAATGTTACAGATAATGTGAAACACGAAATCTTTACGTTGTTTAGAATGAAACAATGTGTTCCCTCCCCCTTTTTCTTATAGTATATATATTCATCTTTTCACGCCTTTTTGACGTCGATGTAGAAGAAAAAGGATGCCCTAACTTCACGGTTCCGGGATGGTGGGGGTAAATTAAAAGAAGGTAGAGAGGGCTCCGGATATTTAAAGGAAAGTAATAATTAATCATTTAGTTAGAGTAATAGAAGGGTAAAGGGAGGTGTCTGATTTATTATTATCATTATTATTATTATTATTATTATTATTATTATTATTAGTCGTCTCTTAAAACCCACAAGAGTTTTTAATGGCTGGCTTATACCAAATTCATATTACTTTGGGCTATACATTAATCAGCGTCTTGTAGCTAACAAGGAGTAAAATACTAGGAGATTTTAAATCCTAACAAACAAATTCTACTAAATCTTAATATCAGTAATGTTATGTAAGAGAAGTAGGCCCTAAACGTAGTTTTAATCAAATAAAGAAGACCAATACATAGAGTGATGATTGAGTGATGGTTTCCACGCTCCTCTTATCACTTGGTAGCCAGAATTTAGGGAGGGAACCAATAGCTTCCTTTCTTCTTTTTTAGCATCAGTATTACTAATAATATGGGGTATACACATATTTACTAATTACGTTAATGATTTTAGGGATAAGCGAAATTATATTTATAAGAAGTGTGCCCGCACTCGCATGGAGAGAGAGTGGAAAATCATTTTTAAAAACTACCCACAGTACACCCAACATAGATTCGAACCTAGATCTCTCCGTCATCGGCACTCTTATCTTCTGCGAGAGTAGCGCATTAGACCACGCGGCCACCGAAGCGGGTAACTCCCAGTTAATCGTTGGATAGACTCTACACAGAGGGAGGCGATGATTTTCGTTTGGAAATTGCTCGTGAAACAAATTAAATTTTTAACATAATTTCGGCTAAAAATTACACCCAGACAGATATTTTAACCCTGGTCGTCTGGCTTGACGTACCGATCTTCCTACCGATAATCTTTCCGGTATCTTCTCCTTTTCATCGTAAGTGATTCTGGGTAATTTTTCAGTAGAGTGGTTAGCGTGTATAACCATAGGATCGGAGTTCAAATATTTGTCTGGTTGTCATTTTTTATGTTATTTTACACAACTACTCCATCAGAATATCCTATTAAACTATGTTTGTTTGAATAAAATTGAGTGCCCGTGTACATTCTATAGGAATTTAATTGGTTTTGAGAATAAATAAACTAGAATTCTAATAATAATTATGGAAGGTGCTGTTAGCAACAAATAACCCCACCTTTACTTCTCCTCCCACCCCTTCAAAATATGGTACATTTTATCTGCTTCTTAGGTCCTCATCCTTACCCCACTAGTCTAAAGAGGATGTGGATAGTCTGAGTTGGCCTACTAAGTTCCTAAAACATTAGAGTAAAATAATAATAATAATTATTATTATTATTTATTATTAGCACCACGTCTTACTCCCGTTCGGGTTATACGCACTTACGCTAATGTGTGATTGTGAGATGAAATGAAAGACCTATAGTTTAAAGTGGGATCCGAACCACGGTGGAGGACTGTCATTCCACACATTCACAAGTTGTGATTAATACACTTCTTGTCAGAAGTGAAGGAAGGGTTTGGCAATCAGATAAGTCTGTGTAAAAATATTAAAATTGAAATAATCTTATTTGTAATTGAAGTATTTAAAGTGATGTATCTGAAACACACTATATATGACCTAATATTAATCAAACCTATGAGAGTAGGCCTTCATGTGATAGAAGCACTCACTCATCTTCAGCACCTCAATAATAATTACTAATTGGCTAGCAGGACAAATTTATTTTAAATATAAAATATATTTGTCCGCAGCACCTGAACGTTACCTGGGGTCCTCTAGACTTGTAGTCTACCATTATAACCAATTAGTCATATAACTAACAACATTTTAAATCAGACCAAGAATCGATTATATAATCTTAATAAATGAGTAGTGTCTAGTAGAGAGTCCAGACAGAGTGCGAGTCAGTAGTCCCCAATAAATGATAGTTATTCCCAAATAGTGCTAGTTAGTTGTCCCCAACATAGTACGAGGTAGTTGTCCCCAAAATTGTGCGAGTTAGTTATTCCCAACATTGTGCGAGTTAGTTGTCCCAAACATTGTGCGAATTAGTTATTCCCAACATAGTGCGAGTTAGTTGTCACAGCCATGTACGAGCCAGTTGTCCCCAACATTGTGAAAGTCAGTAAGTAGTTTCCACACTGTGCGTAATCAGATGTAACGCTGACTGATGAATGTGAATGTGTGTTTGCAGTCTCCCAGTCAGCAGGAGGTGCTGAACGCCCTCAAGAGACGTCTGGAGCAGACGGCGGTGCCAGAGTTCCCCAGTCACCGGCTCAGGATGGTCTCCAAGTTGGCCGAAGGCGCCTTCGGAACTGTGAGTAACCATTTTGCTAAGAACGTCCGTGGTCTTTGTCTCTGGTCAAGAATGTTAAGACTCGTACCCATGGGTACGTGGATAAAAAGATGTCGGGCTTATTGATGACGGGAAGGTTGGGGTTAAAGTCCTGACAGAGTGTACTGAGGTTATTCGCCCCATCCGCCCATCTTCAAATGTGTTATCACTCTACATAAACGCAAATTCTCGTACATATTTTTCTCTAAACCATATCGCCTTCATACTTACCCTCTTAATGTAAATATATTCAGATAGCCCGGACGGGTTATAATAAAATAAAACTGTTGAAATGATGGGCATCCGATATTGTTCACAGCCTCTGAAATTATTTTGATTCGAACCCTGGCAGGGTTGGTGGAATACTTTGCACTTGAAAATGCTCCAGAAAGACAAAGTGGTTTTTGTTTTACATTAATCTACTTTTACTTATCCAGGATAATTCAGTTGCAGTATATTAAAATTCACCCTAGTTTTTCTGTGTCCTCTGTTATTCACACAGATGGGAACATGGTCAAAGGTGTAACTCTCATATATGATGCTTTATGGAGATGTTGTGGTTCAATTCTTGGCTGAGTGCACTGGGTATGATTTCCTATGTATGGTTATTATTATTAGCACCGCGTCTTACTACCCGTTCGGGTTATACGCACTTACGCTAATGTGTAATGGTAGGGTGATTGTGAGATGAAATGAAGTACCTACAGTTTAACGTGGAATCCGAACCACGGTGGAGGCCTGGCATTCCTCACATTCACAAGATGTCTTGTCAGAGGTGAGGGAAGGGTTTGGCAATCAGATAAATCTTTGCCGGGACCCAGGATTGAACCCCGGCCGCCAGCATAGAAGTCTGACACCTTACCCATAGACCACCAGGTCACCCCCCTATGTATGGTTGATCGTTGTGGTTTTTACTTCTTCATTCCCGCTAATGAGGGCACATTTCCTTTGATCCATCTTAATCACCCTTATTTCTTGGTTTGATTCATAGCTATCTACGGTATTAAAAATTTATAGAAAAAAAACTCATTTATTCCGCTTAACAAACACTAAACTATTTTCGGGAGTTGCAAGGTTTACAAACTACTCTCGGAATAGACTGAATTGCCAATGTCTGGGAGGTTGTTAATCAATACCGAACAAGTGCATTTTTTTTTTACTAAATGGTTTTCCAATTTTCATTTACGCAAATACGCGTACACCTCTAAATACTAGCTTCTTTATATTTACCCATTTATTTGATTATTTTTCTAGCTAGATCGGGAATAGTTCAATTTTGGTATGAATGACTTTATCTAACATAAAACAACTTTACTATATCTACTTTTAAAATGAAATTTGAAAGTTTCACGTACAACCTTGACACGTAAAGTAATGTTATCATCAACTGTCACTAATGATAGATACGATCAATACCTACCTATAAAATGACGATATTAAAACAGTTAGATGCTATCAATGTTAACCATAAGAAAAATATATCTTTAGGTTCTAAAATTCTTAGAAAAAATAAATAAAAAAGGTATTTACAATCCAATTTTATAGGAATAACAGTTTAAAAATAAAAAATAAAATTTATGGTTAATATTCATAACATTTCACTCTTTTATTAGTGCTATTTTATAGGTATTGATAATCTCTATCATTAGTGACATCTGCGGATTAGGACTCGACATTTGAATACCTGAAAGTATTATTATTATTATTATTATTATTATTATTTGCACCGCGTCTTACTACCCATTCGGGTTATATGCACTTACGCTAATGTGTAATGGTAGGGTGATTGTGATATGAAATGGAGGACCTACAGTTTAACGTGGAATCCGAACCACGGTGGAGGCTTGGCATTCCCCACATTCACAATATGTCTTGTCAGAGGTGAAGGAAGGGTTTGGAAATCAGATAAATCTGCCCGGGACCGAGGATTGAACCCCGGCCGCCAGCATAGAAGTCTGACACCTTACCCCTAGACCACCAGGTCACCGCCTGAAAGTAGATCAAGTAACTTTTCTAGCTGTTTATCTATGAAAATTGGACTACAATAACTTTTCTAGCTTTCAGACAAGGGTCTTCATATTAAAATAGGACTCTATAAATATTCTGTGTGTATGCACACACGCGCGCGCGCGCGCACACACACACACACACACACACAATATCCCTGAATAATTGTTCTCCTCTGTAACATTATATTCTTCCTACATGAGTGGTTTCCCAAGAAACAGTGTTCCAACGGAACATGTCATTTACATACCAGTTAGATTCTTGTTGTAGAGCATCTCGTAACATGCGAGATCTCAGAGGTGTGATCAATGTGTGAGAACTGTTGGAACCGTGGTTGGGCTACAAGGTGACCCTTAAATTAGTCTCCTGACGTGAATAGAAAGTGGCATGAATACGTAGTGTGAGAGAAAGGGCGGTTTTATTCACTTAGGGTGTCATGGTTTCAATTTTTCTAACACATCGGGTCTCTTCTTTTAGTTTTATAAATATTAAAAACAAACACTGAAAGAAGTAATATGTTTGGTTGGGATTGTTGTGTGACATTTTTGTACATAAATATTTATATGAATATGGGCCCTAATTAAACCAAACATCTCACTTAGTTCTAACGTGCTACACTCATATTAGACTGGACTGTCGATGACGGGGTGATAGAGGTTCGAATCTTGGTCAGGTGTATTGAGTGTGGTGTTTCCTGATGGTTTTTATACTCTCCCTCCACGCAAATTAGGGAACACTTCCTCTAGCTATAAACTTCCCAATCCATTAAACAATTAGCGTAATTAATACATGAGCTTATAACTCGAACGGGTAGTAAGACGCAGTGCTAAAAAAAATTCAAACATTTATTGTTATTGATTGGATTATTAATTTTAAACAATTTTGAAAACGTTATTTTGTACCCTTCATTTACCTAGAATGGCCCTACTTTGACAACCTACAGTATGACCCTCCTATCTTATAAGATGTATTATAGTGTAAATTGTCAAGTTAAGGCGATTGACCCTTTTCATTTGGCGTGGAAATGCAGAGCCATGGGAACAAACGGTTATCTTCAAGAATTAATTGTTTTGCAATTTTATTTTCGGAAACAGTTTGTTAAAGAACAGAAGCGTGTTGATTAAGTTATACTTTCTTTATATACACACCTCCTCCATAATTTTAACAGTGATCATATATCAATAATGTTGACATTATTCAATAGAAAACTACCGGTTTCATAACAAAAAATAAGAAAATGTAACAATTAATAAACATCAATACTTTATCTTAGAAGTGGTGTTGAAAATATTAACACAACATTTTTACTCGTTCTCGAGAAAACTGACATTTCCAAACGTATGATTTTTCCGCCCCACCCACCATCCTACAAAATAGGTTCTAGACTTGCACTCGACAGGGTCAAGGCTCTGAAGCTTGTTTATTCTCAGGGTAAACGGAGTGTAGACTAGCACGAATGTTATTGGCTTCAAATTTTCTAAAACCATAACAATACATAATTTTTTTTATACATAGGTATCTATATATTTTATAGCTTGATTCATTATAACAAAAATTAAGCACCGCTTCTTACTGCTCATATGGGTTATACGCCTATCTTTTCATTGATTTGACTATGATATTTAATGTAAATCTTCTAAAGACACATTTTAAGTGATCAAACCACTTACAAACAAACTAAAATCTTAATAGTACCTAGACTGCCTACTGAATTGTTGTATGAGAGAGTTTACAAAATACTCATGTGCGTAGCCCTCAATCAAGCTGTACTGACGGAGCGGTTACCGTCTGCTGGCGAAGATATTAACTATATCTGCATATAAAGGATGTCAGTAATGTGGTCAACACAACGAACCCTCTGGTCTCAGTTTTTTAGACTGGATCTGCTACTTTTCTTTCAATTATCTCCTTATTTGTCCTCACGAGGTTGAGTTGACCCCGTTAGAGACCCAATGCTTCACATAAAAATCTAGAAGCACCGGGGATCTAGCCTGGGACCACTAGATCTGCTGTCAGAAACTCTGACCACTAGACCATATAGGTGGTCAAACCAGCATTTAAATAATAACTTCTAGGGGTAAAGTGTCGGACTTCTGTGCTGAGGGTTCGGGGTTCAATCCTCGGTCCCGGCACAGATTTATCTGATTACCAAACCCTTCCTTCACCTCTTAGAAGACGTGTATTAACCACAACTTGTGAATGTGGGGAATGCCAAGCCTCCACCGTGGTTCGGATCCCACGTTAAACTGTAGGTCCTCCATTTCATCTCACAATCATCCTACCATTAAACATTAGCGTGAATATAACAGGAACGGGTAGTAACACGCGGTGCTAATAATGATTTATATGTATTAGCGGATTAAAACCAGGGCTTCCCTCGTGTCAGTTGAAGACTACTATAACGTTAAAGCTCAACCACATCTGAAAATGTTTGTTGGGTCAAATCGCTGTTGGTTCAAATGTTCTAAGTTTTTACGCGATACGATTAATAAAGAGTTTACCCATAAAGTCCCAGACAGTAATATTGCTTGCTCACTTGGAATGTAAAGAAACGCGAGCTTAAACAGGTCTTTTTTTTTTAGTTTTTGTAAAGAAAATACTTAGCTAAGGGTCCCGGGTTCAATTCCTGGCATTGAAAAAATATTTATGATTACGTAAATTTGGGTTAACCTTTTTACTGTGAGGATGTACGGCTGGGGACTGGATGTTGTGTCTCTTCTAGGTTTACTTTAGTTTATAAGTCGTGTTCTGTTATAATCAGTCTGTTCATAAACCGCACGTTAAATATCTCAAATAATGAAAAAATTAACAAAAAACAATTTTGGACAAAATAAATGATTTATGGTTTCTGTAGATACACTTAGCACGCATAGCATAGGCATCGCTTGCTCTTATTTAATGGGGAGGGGGGGGGGGGTCAGAGTGGCCTAGCACGCGATGAAGTCTCTAACTGGAATTGTCAATAATTAATACACCAATACACTTCTCATGATTTTTTTTAGCACTGCTTCTTACTACCCATTTGAGCTATACACGTATGAACTAATTACTCTAATGGTTTTGAGAGATTAGGAAGGTTATATTTATAGGAATTGTACCCATATTTGTGGGAAATGAGAGGGAAAAACAATTTTGGAAAATTCACCCTCAATACAACATACCTAGACCCGAACTTCGACAGTCTAGCCTACTGCGAGAGTAGCGCGTTGGACCACGTGGCCATCGAAGTAGTATGAATCTATTTAAAGTATTTCTAATACATAAATATTAAGTTTATATATATATATGTATATTATAAATTTTATGAGATCCCGACAAATTATGGACCTAGTCATTAATGAGGAACACAAATACACATTATAATAATACTTATGAAAGAAGAAAGTTTGGAACTGCCTCTCCTATTTTTCAGAACTAGAAGTAATAGTTTGTTTAATTTTACAACTAAGAGATTTTCCATTCTGAGAAAACTATTGGGGGACACGTGGCAACTCCCCCCCACCCCCACTGGGCTGCTCTTTCCCTCCACCTACGACGCTAGTAACACACCTTCCAATAGTTCTTGAACATTTGTGATGATCCTAGTAAAGTTTGAACAAAAATATCTTAAAATAAAGAGAAAAGTGTTTTTAAATTCTGATAGTCACATGAAAAATATAAACGAATTTTTGAGACTTGTTTCGTTAGAAAATTAAACTAATTGAATTGGTTAAAAACAGGTTTTTGTTGTAAATACTATATTATTACTGTTAGCACCGCGTATTACTACCCGTTCGGGTTATACGCACTTATGCTAATGTGTAATGGTAGGGTGATTGTGAAATGAAATGGAGGACCTACAGTTGAACGTGGGATCCGAACCACGGTGGAGGCCTGGCATTACACACATTCACAAGTTGTGATTAATACACGCCTTATCAGGTAAATACTATAGAATTCCTTTCCAACCAAGCATGAGGGCCTAAAAAAAAACAAGATAAATAGTAATATTTGAACACTTCTTCAAGCGACATTTCTAAAAATCTCAAAAAGACAAAAACTAAGTGACTCCTGCGTATGTAACCCGCTACAATTGAGATGTCAGGAATGTAAAAAACTATAATTGTTTTTAGTCTTTTTGAAACGCTTGTAGCAACCTTTCTGACTTGAACCCATTTTCATTGTGAAAGCCACACCCCAAACCCCTCTGGGCTTGGGAGCGCTCCCAAACAAGGAATGTTACCATCATCAACAACAAAACAGTTGGACAGCGGAAGAAACCGAAAGGTGCCTTTTGATAAAGGCTTAAATGATATACATTCGTGGATAAACGTTAACAAAGGAAGAGACAAGACAACGACATGAAATGTTTCAAAGCCACAATTGGGCTATAAATTAGATAAGTAAGGAGGAACCTATTAGACTGGTCTGTTGCTTTGAGGTAGGATCTTGTTTATGAAGATATATGAGGGATGACGTTGGGGATAAGGGGTTTATACGGGAGGATTTATTTCTATCCGTGGACCGCGACTTATTGCCCGAAAGGGCTATTGCATCTTTACACTAACATACTAACATATTAAGAGTGAGAGAGGGTGAATTTTTATATATAAGTGTATTATTATTACTATTTAGCACCGCGTCTTACTACCCGTTCGGGTTATACGCTTTAAGTACTAATTACGCTAATGGATTGGGAATTGGGAAAGTTGGATTAGAGGAAGTGAACCCGCATTTGCGTGGAGGGAGAGTGGAAAACCATTTAGGAAAACCACTCCCAGTTCACCCGACCGAGATTCGAAACTCGATCTCCCCGTCCTCGGCGGTCAAGCTCAACACGACTAGCGCGCTAGCTATCCACGCCACCGAGGCGGGTAATATATATAAAGTGTAAATGCACTTGAAGGAAACAAGGGAATAAGTGAGGAAGTCAAATTTTTGCTCAAATTGAGGCAATGCTGCTATCTGTTAGACAATCATGACACCTTATTAACGAACTTTAAATTATATTTATGAGAGGTCTCTGTCTTATTTAAATTACTCAAAAATAAATTGTACGGTGCATCACACAAACTTTCTCCCACGTTAATGTAAAAATATACATTTTATGAAAATAAATAATAGGTCTAGATATTGTTTTAGAAGCTCTACACAAAGATCAGAAATGAAATAGTATACACTGTTACTTACCTTACTTTATGGCATTAGGAACTAAGAACATTGTTAGAGAAAAATTGAGAAAATAGAAACATCTTTGTCCACCTAATATCATAAGAATCAAATTAATTTTCAAAAACTTGAATTAAAAATTATATATACCTATAGTTCAAAAAATTCGTTTTATTTAATATATTTCAAATCAAAGATTTATATTTTTAACAGCACTACAACTTTATAATGCTAAGTTATTTCTTATCTCAAATAGTTGCGGAGAAATTAAGAAAATTGGAAAATTTCCCTTATGTAATGTATAGTCAAAGTAATTTTCATTAGAAAATGAGAATTGCCATATTTTTTATAATAATAAAGAGTGTCTAGATGTATATTATTATTATTATTATTATTATTATTATTATTATTATTATTAGAACCGTGTCTTACTACCCGTTGGGGTTATACGCACTTACGCTAATGTGTAATGGTAGGGTGATTGTGAGATGAAATGGAGGACCTACAGTTTAACGTGGAATCCGAACCACGGTGGAGGCCTGGCATTCTCCACAGTCACAAGATGTCTTGTCAGAGGTGAAGGAAGGATTTGGTAATCTGATAAATCTGTTCCGGGACCAAGGATTGAACCCCGGCCGCCAGCACAGAAGTCTGACACCTTACCCCTAGACCACCAGGTCACCCCCCTCTAGATTTAAAATGTAATCAAAATCGTGAAAGTATTCTTTGAGAATAACTTTTTTTTTTCTCTCTTTGCTCTTTAGTAAACTACTCTTAAATTTAGGGTTAGATATCCAATTACAAAAACCCCATGGGGAGGACCTTATAAAAACCCAAATGCCAAGTTTTACCCCAATCGGTAAAATAGCTTAGGCTATAGCCCGAGGTACAAACAGACAAATGGCATTACGAAAACAACATTTTTGTTTCAGGGGGTTATGAAACGTTGACATTTATCAAAATTTCGAGTTTGATTTTTTAGACGATCACAGTACGCTTTCTCCAAGGTGTTGAGAGAAAGTAAAATGAATTCTCTGGAATCCTAGCCAGTGTACGTAGTGTGACTTTCCACCTGTTACCTTTGTACCTTTTATTTACTTGGTCTGACAAGATATCTTGTGAATGTGGGGAATGCCAGGTCGCCACCGTGGTTCGGATTCCACGTTAAACTGTAGGTCCTCCATTTCATCTCACAATCACCCTACCATTACACATTAGCGTAAGTGCGTATAACCCGAACGGGTAGTAAGACGCGGTGCTAATAATAATAATAATATTTACTTGGTGATTGAGTGCAAACTATGCTATTAAACCCGTTTGCCCCAAATTGGTAGGACCATCAGGTAAAGGCGTAAACATATTAGTGATTTACTGGTGACGTGGAGATCGGTGCTTATATCCCATCCATGTACAGTAAGGATGTTTTTTTCCTCAATGGTTTTCCACTCTCCTTCTTTAAAATAGTGGATACATTTAATCTAAGTACTACCTTTATTATCCTCACACCAATAGTTAAAATATATTAAAAGCCCAGAAATATAGTAAGACATGATACAAAAAAAAAAACACTGCTGGGATTTAGACTCCAACCATTCCATCACTAGGAAAATCAAACAAGACTAGACTGACGCCTGTATGTGTATGTCTAATTGTGGTACACATAACACCACTGACAAATCAGAAGAGATGAGACTAACCTCTTTATCTGCCTGCCCACTGGTTTAGGCTACTGTACTCTATAGAGATATCACTATCCAGCGTCAATAGTTGCAGCGTCAAACGCGTCATACTCGTGCCATACTGGATTGGCGATTGTGAGATTAAATGGAGGACCTACAGTTTAACATGGGGTCCGAACCACGGTGGAGGCCTGGCATTCCACAAATTCACAAGTTGGGATTAATACACGTCTTGTCAGAGGTGAATAAAGGGTTTGGAAATCAGATAAATCTGTGCCGGGACCGAGGATTGAACCCCGGCCGCCAGCACAGAAGTCCGACACCTTACCCCTAGACCACCAGGTCACCAACTGTTTAATAAAACGCGGTGGAAATAAGGCAGCTGAATAATGTATATTTTTTCTGTTTGTGTGCAGGTGTACGTGGCTGAAGCGGATGGGATCTTGGAATATGGAATGGCAGCGTCACTTGGCAAGCGTCTGGTAGCGGTCAAGTTCCTTTTACACGACGCTAGTGAGAAAGAGAAGTAAGTCGTACCTTATTTACACTTTACAAAAATGTGGTAAACTAATTTATATTAGTTAAAACAATGATAAAGGTTACTTTTTTTTAATCGCAGCGTTTCTAGGTCACAGACTAGGTATACACACTAGAACCACAGACTCCAGGTTAAAATGCCTGCGCTCAACGGGAGAGTTTGATTCCTTCAACATTAGAGGGATTTCTACGTGCAATCCCACGTGACAGGATCGCTATCAATCAGGCATTTTTAAAAACAGTTCACTTTAGAGATGGGTTTTCTAGAGATCAGATAAAAATATCCTTCCAGTGTTTATAAACTAGCTTCCACAAAGCTAGGTTCAGGTAAAGTCCCACACCCCTTTCCCATAAACCAACCCCCTAAACGAACCTACTCAGACTGCAAATTACAAGGTAAACTTAGAATACAATGTTCTTTTCTTTTTTAAAGCGATTGTTTGCAAATTGTGAAGTTGTAAATAATATTCAAATACTATCGAATAATTATTTGTCTAAAAGGTGTATTCATTGAAAAGGGGATGAGTTGTGTAGGGAGGGGGATTGCTGGTACATGAGTTATTGTGTTCGGAACCCCTACACCCCCCAACGAATAATTTGAAAGTGAGTTGTTTCATTTGGAAGTGGTGTTATCACTGAGAACTAACACTGGTACTTCTCGGTGGCAGATTTAAAATATTTGCGCCCCTAGACACAGTTGTAAAAATGCGCCCGCCAACCCCCAAAAAATTTTGTTTAAAGAAATCTAGGAAGTTTCATAGGAAATAGGTGTTGCAGTGGGGAAGGGGGACAGAAGTAAGTATTCGAGTAAAGAAAAGCTTTCTACGAAAGATAAACAACAATGTACTGTACATGTCCTACAGTAGCTTGAGTTAACATTATGAAGAAGTGGGGACTGAAGTCGGTTACAAAGCGATTGCAAACTACAGTTATTTAAAGATAAATACTGTCGTAATGAATTTAATTTGAAATATTTCAATAATTCTAGTCAATAATTTCTGAACGTAATTATTAAAAACAAAAATATAATTAAAAAAAAAAAGATAGTGTAATTCAAAATGTGCCGCCGCCTAAAGCCGCCCCCTAAAGCCGCCGCCTCCTCTAGGCCCGTGCCTAGTGGTCCTATAGTGTAAATACGCTTGTGGTACTTCCCAGTGATCAAGGAATCAGCGTGGATCAAGAATCGCAGCTAAACTCACGTAAGGCTGAATATCTTGTGTATATCTTGCTTGTGCCCGAGGTACAGACATGGAGAAAGACAGAACTGTAAGACATATTCTGTTCTAGTTTGGCGGAACATAACACTTCAAGATCCATTTCAATAATATCGAAGAGGAAAATCTTCAAGATTACAATTTTTTTATCTATATGAGAAAAGTAATAATAATGTCACACATCGGGGTACCCGTGAAGTAAATGCTAGGCTCATCTAGTCGGGTTTTGCCATTCACTGGGAGGTTGGATTTCGAACCCTGGCAGGATTTACTAATTAAAAAAAAATACTACTACACCCAGATTAGGTTACAATTCCTTTTCTTTACCTTTCTCATCGCCCCCCCCTCCCCCCCCGCTCCCCACAAGCCTGTTTTTTTAGCACCGTTTCTTACAACCCTTCTGGGCTATACGCCCACGGGCCTACATCCACAAAAAAAATTAAGGCTTTGGCTTGTATTTCTTAATACTTGGATACGAATTATTATTATTAAGTTAAATTAATCATTATATTATTATTATTAGCACCGCGTCTTACTACCCGTTCGGGTTATACGCACTTACGCTAATGTGTAATGGTAGGGTGATTGTGAGATGAAATGGAGGACCTACAGTTTAACGTGGAATCTGAACCACGGTGGAGGCCTGGCATTCCCCACATTAATCATTATAACTATTTAATCAAAAAATACATAACAATGTTGCTCTATTATTACTTATTTTAATATTTTTATTCTATTAAAAAGACTCACAACAATAAAAATAATAAAATAAAATAAAATATTATCACTCTTGCACAGCCTTAATACCGGGACTAGTGGTAAATTGTTATGGGTAAAAAATAAAATATTTTAACAACATTATATTTCAAAACAAATATTTCAAAAGAAGATGAGACTGTGATATGCTAGATTGGAAATTAACTCTCTTGCTATATATGTATATCTATACAGACACATACACTTTTTTTTTTTGATCAAGTGACACTTCCACTTAAAGCAGCAATATAGAGCAGTCAGGAATTCCTGCGAATCAACTGTTACAAGGATGGAATCCATCACCCGGGAGACCGAGCTAATTTCTTGTGGCAGGGGAAGGTTGTTTCCGTTTGATTTATTTGCCAACGTCGAGTACAGCTTCTCACGTTATTGGCAGCGCAGATGTTCAGGTACTTGGGTCACATTTTACAAGTTAATTGAACATGCTACGCGTGAGAACAGTTTATGTTCTAGCGAGAAGGCATGGGCATGTGTTTAACTTCCATTATTACGAGGCACATAATAATTAAACTACACATTGACTCGGGAAGTTCAATGGAGATATTGCATCCAGCTATGTGAATACATGTGTGAGTCATAGATTATACCAACTAGGCTATACAACGCTCGACAGAAAATATGGGAAATATAGCAAGTTAATTGCGTACAATTGTGAGTCATAGATTATACCAACTAGTCTATACAACGCTCGACAGAAAATATGGGAAATATAGCAAGTTAATTACGTACATTTGTGAGTCATAGATTATACCAACTAGGCTATACAACGCTCGACAGAAAATATGGGAAATATAGCAAGTTAATTACGTATATTTGTGAGTCATAGATTATACCAACTAGTCTATACAACGCTCGACAGAAAATATGGGAAGTATAGCAAGTTAATTACGTACATTTGTGAGTCATAGATTATACCAACTAGGCTATACAACGCTCGACAGAAAATATGGGAAATATAGCAAGTTAATTACGTACATTTGTGAGTCATAGATTATACCAACTAGTCTATACAACGCTCGACAGAAAATATGGGAAGTATAGCCAGTTAATTACGTACATTTGTGAGTCATAGATTATACCAACTAGTCTATACAACGCTCGACAGAAAATATGGGAAATATAGCAAGTTAATTACGTACATTTGTGAGTCATAGATTATACCAACTAATCTATACAACGCTCGACAGAAAATATGGGAAATATAGCAAGTTAATTACGTACATTTGTGAGTCATAGATTATACCAACTAGTCTATACAACGCTCGACAGAAAATATGGGAAATATAACAAGTTAATTACGTACAATTGGGAGTCATAGATTATACCAACTAACCTATACAACGCTCGACAGAAAATATGGGAAATATTGTAGCCAGTTAATTGCGTACAATTGTGAATCATAGATTATACCAACTAGTCTATATAACTCTCGACAGAAAATATGTGAAATATAGCAAGTTAATTACGTACAATTGTGAGTCATAGATTATACCAACTAGGCTATACAACGCTCGACAGAAAATATGGGAAATATAGCCAGTTAATTGTGCACATTTGGGAGTCATAGATTATACCAACTAGGCTATACAACGCTCGACAGAAAATATGGGAAATATAGCCAGTTAATTGCGTACAATTGTGAGTCATAGATTATACCAACCAGGCTATACAACGCTAGTCAGAAAATATGGGAAATATAGCCAGTTAATTGCGTACAATTGTGAGTCATAGATTATACCAACTAGGCTATACAACGCTCGACAGAAAATATGGGAAATATTGTAGCCAGTTAATTGCGTACAATTGTGAATCATAGATTATACCAACTAGTCTATATAACTCTCGACAGAAAATATGTGAAATATAGCAAGTTAATTACGTACAATTGTGAGTCATAGATTATACCAACTAGGCTATACAACGCTCGACAGAAAATATGGGAAATATAGCCAGTTTATTGTGCACATTTGTGAGTCATAAATTATAGCAACTAGGTTATACAACGCTCGAAAGAAAATATGAGAAATATATCCAGCTAATTGCGTACATTTGTGAGTCATAGATTATACCAACCAGATTATAATTCAATAGGCAACTATCATGGAGAATATTGCAGCCAGTTTATTGGGTACATTTTTGAGGCTTATATTATTACAAATATGTTTTAGTATACTTGATAGCATCTATGGAAATATTGCGTCCTTTTTAATAATTAGGCCTACATTCATGAGACTTGTTTAAACCAACTACAACGCACTCGGTAACAACAGAAATCCTAAACTAAATCTGAATTCAAGAGAAGTTAGGAATGGACCTGGAGTTAAGAACGTATTATATTCACCAACAGCATGCAATAACTAACAGTTTAACACATTAAATCTCATACCAGATTGGATCAGTGTTAACGTGTTTTACCAGCACAAAAAATAGTCCTCAACATTGAGCACATGGACATAGTCGTCAGTGACGTATTGTCTGTTTTACGGTGACGTTGAGGTCATAAGCTCAAATATATTTTATTAAATGGTTTTATCTTTCCCTACGCGCAAATTATACTTATAGGCCTACTATGGTACTGGTAGGAAAGGATTTTTGAAATATCAAACATATTTTTTACGCGTCAACATTTATAACATTTTACTTATTGGTTTGTAGGTAATTATTAAAAGTGACTAGTAAATATCATATAATTTTACATATGAATATATTGATGCAGTCTTAAAAAACTTATTTTTTTAAAAATTATTATTATTATTATCATCACCGCGTCTTACTACCCGTTCGGGTTATACACTCTTACGCTGTGTGATGGTAGGATGATTTGTGAGATGAAATGGAGGACCTACAATTTAGCGTGGAATCCAAGCCACGGTGAAGTCCTGGTACTCCACACATTCACAAGTTGTGAGAAAGACAACAAATTATATCAAATTAATTTATAATCTCAAAAAAGAGAATTGTTAGAAACTAATGATAATAAATGCAAAATATTTACATGTTGGTGTCATCACAATGCGTTTTTCTGTAAATGTATGTAAATTTTATAAATCTAATTTAACTGTAATTTAATATTTGTGTTTCCCCACCGCGTAATCTTCCAGTTAGTCAGAATTTTTGATAATCTGAACGAAATTCGGTCCCTATCAGTTTTTATTAACAATGTTTTGCAGTACTAAAGTTCTACTATTCTTCATCCTTACACTACTAGTGTATATTTTTCTGTAAAAGATCGAAGTCCAGTAAATCTTATAGTTTACCGGTATAGCCTAGCATTTACCAATATGTGATGGTAAAAGTCCAAAATATCTTAGATTATATTTGCATTTTGAGTTTTAGCCATCTCTTGAGTGAGTCATTAACCCTGCATAACCTAACCTAACCATTCCTAATCAAACCTTTAGGTCAAGTCGGGCTAGGCTTCGTTAGGTTATGATAGGTTAGGTTATTGGTTTACTTTTGAGTGCTGGTCAAAGCTATATCTGGGGATACTCTTTTCCACCTGACTCTAGGGCGGGTAGTAAGACATGGTGGACCAACTATGTATGGAGAATGCGGTTACGAGGATGGGGAAGCTCTCAACCATACATTTAAAAAATACTACATTAATTAAGTCTCTCAAAATTATTATGAAAAACCATAATGTTACTCGAATGTTAAATGAATAACAAGACTAATAATTTGTCTTTTTTTTATTTTGAGTTATTCAGACAATTTTTTTATTTTTAAAATCACAAAATAAGACAACTAAAGTAGACCTAATTTTTAATTTCTTATATCAAGAAAAATAATTTTAATCGTGAACATTTTAGACCTCAAAATTATGATTAATCCTTACGTTTTATGTATCTTCGAACCTAACCCAAAAAAATTGATTTTATAATTTTCTCTGTCTGTCTGTCACTGGCCACAAATGTGAAACAATTTGATTAATTTTGGTTCAAGCTTTATATATAAAGGTTACAGAGCAGTAGCTCGGAATTTTGCTATTTTTATTTTGACCCCAGCCCACAAATCAAGGCTATTTACTATTTAGTGATTAAAAAATAATTCAAATGCTATCGAAAATAGATCCAACAATTTTGTTCAAAATGTATATCTAGAGTGTGTTTGCTGTATTAAATAGCACCGTATACTTGGTTTCTGGGCTATAATTTGTTAAAAAGTAGTTTACTTATGAGGGATTTTCGAAAATTTGAAATATGTTGAAAATGGCTCAAACGATTTTGTTTAGAATTTATATCTATGGAGTGTTTGACATTAAAAATTAAATTGTATACTTTTGGGGGTAGGGGGGATTTTGCTCAAGTGTAGTTTACAAATAATTTTATTTTATTTGTATTTTTTGGTAAATGACTAGCAATTTGGTTCAAAATAAGTATTTCTTAGCTATTTTTGAGTTATAGATAATTTAATTTATTTGTTTCTCTGAAAAAAAAAAACAATTTTTAGTAATTTTACTGATAACTGATTTTTGTAAAGTTTGAATTTATTTGAAAATAGCTCTTACAATTTTAATAAAAATTGTATTGGGGACTATTTTATTAAATTAATTTAATGGTAGGTCACTTACCACAAATTATAGAAAACTTTTCGAATTGCCCCTGAAGATTGAGTTCAAACTGGGTCTCTATCAATAGTTTTTCATGATAAATAAGAATACGTTTTTAAGCTTACAAATCAACATTAATTTTAGGGTAGCCTATTAATAACTTATATCTGAAAATTTGAGATTTATTGAAAATTTTTGAACAGTTTTACTTATTTGAGTATAAGAAGAGTTTATTGTGATTAACAAGATTATGTGTTTGTTTTTATGAGGAAAACTTTCTTATAGGTAGTTTATAGAAAACCTAATTTTTTTAAATTTTCTTCCAAGCATTAATACACAACATGATAAAAAGTTTGTGTTAGTGTGTCGTACCATTTATTTGTTATGCATATAAATATTGAATTTCTTCTCTCTCTCTCTCTCTCCTGCTTTCACCCTTAGTCTTGTCAAGGTGCGAACGTTTAATCTCAGTGATAGTAATCTACAGTAACGACATTTTTTTTCAACAGGACGTAAGCTTATCCGAGTGTAGAAATCTCGCGGCCCACGGAGGTGGAAAGAAACTAAACTAAGGCGAGAGTGCGCGCGCTCGCTCTCTCAGTCCCAGCTGTGGGTGGATGTGTAAAGAGAGATTGATGATGTTGAGTAGGGAACGGAGGAGGGGTTCAAAGAAGACCAAGAGAACATAAGGTAGCCGAGCTGGTGCTATCGATCACAGTGCACTAAGTGGCCTCACTATACAGTCTTGATTCACGGCTCCCGTTATATGTCCGCGTTCATTCACAGATCTTCCTTCACACACTTAAAAAGTTGTGTTTTTTTCTATTTTTTAGTTTGGGAATTTAACGAGGATTTTTTTTTAAAGTACGAAGTTATTTGTGAGCACAGCCTAGCTCCATTTTTACTATCCCTTAGTAAAGTTGAAAGGAACACAAGACAATGTTTCTTCAACATCTCACGAACGTTTTTCTAGATAAAATCATATACTGATCTTTTCAAGAGAGTTCCAGAGGGAATTTCATCACACTGTGTTGGCTACAGTTTTGTTGGGAAAGGAGGTTTATCCACTTTTGAGTTATTATCTTAGACTCGAGTTTCCGTTTTTAAAGTGGTAGGTTAATCGATATGTATTGAACTCACCTTGTGTTTTTGTGAGTACAGTGAAATCTCCCTTAACGGACACCTTTTAATAGTGGACTCTTCCTTATAACGGGCAGTTTTAACTTCCACGGCAAATTAATATGGGCTCTAATGGTGAAACCACTTCACAATAACGGACATGAACATTTCTAGAGACGTATATTTATGCATAACAATCTCTAAACAGCGGACAAAAATTGAAAACACCAATTCATTTATTATATAGTACTTGCCTTTAGGCATATCAGGAATGCCATTGTATCGTGAGAAATATGAGCTTTCTCCCTCCTGTAAAAATTTCTAAAATGGCCTACATAGAATTAACTAAGGTACTTCAAGGTCATACTTCCCACCTCTTCTAAGCCAACGGGGGAGAGATGTTCCAACAGTTGTCTGTGCTCCTATGCACATTTGTACAGTGCAGAAGACCTACTGTTCACATTTCACTTTATATGCGTACTAGATAGCTGTGGCCCGCGGCTTTGCTCGCGTGGAAGTTGATTATATACAAATACGAAAATATACATATGTATTTACAGATTAATTAAAAATATTACTAGTGAAACAATAGCCGGAACTATTGTTAATGCATTTTAGTGAGGATAACACCTCTCCGATATCATATTCTGAAAATTGAAAAATGACACCTGGACATGGGAATCGAACCCGGGACCTTCGTCTTAGTACGCCAATGCTCTTACCACTGAGCTATCCAGGATTCGTCCCGTGCCCATGGTCATTCTTCACTCATAGTTTAAGGCAGAGTCTAAGATGGACGTGCGGAGGTCGTCAGCTTATAAACATGTGATTACATAAGATCACAGCCATCAGACCACGCAGCCATGATCGACTCGGTAGTTGGCAATTTTGCAGCCATTGGACAATTATATATATATAATTGTATAGGATTGCATATATAGTGAAACAATAGCCGGAACTATTGTTAATGCATTTTAGTGAGGATAACACCTCTCCGATATCATATTCTGAAAATTGAAAAATGACAAAATGAAAAATTGCCAACTACCGAGTCGATAATGGCTGCGTGGTCTGATGGCTGTGATCTTGTGTATCACGTGTTTATAAAGCTGACGACCTCCGCACGTCCATCTTAGACTCTGCCTTAAACTATGAGTGAAGAATGACCATGGGCACGGGACGAATCCTGGATAGCTCAGTGGTAAGAGCAGTGGCGTACTAAGCCGAAGGTCCCGGGTTCGATTCCCGTGTCCAGGTGTCATTTTTCAATTTTTAAAAATATTACGTTACGTTGATGACCATAACTTGTCCTCAGATCAAAAATAATGCAAGTCCGATACAAACTTTCACCCCCTTTTTCATCCCTTATTAAATAAAATTTCCAAAATTCCTGAAACACGTATTTATTTGTTTCACGTCAATAACCGAAATACAAAATTTTGTTTATGTAACTTTCAAAATGACGGACTTTCATACATATTATCATACATATTATCATCCCCTATTTTGACCCCTTTGGGGTTGAATTTTCTAAAATCCTTTCTTAGTGGGTGCCTACATAACAAAATGAATATACAGCCCGAATTTCATGCTTGTAGCCTTGATAGTTTGCGCTCGGCGATGATGAATCAGTTAGTCAGTCAGTCAATCAGTCAGGACATGTTATTTTATAAGTATAGATTGTTAAATGTATTACGTACAATATTTATTAATTAGTCATAATTATCCTGCATACAATACTGCACAGTGCAGTAATTAGAGTGGTGTAGTTAATATTCACAATATATATTCTAATAGATTAAACTGTGTTCAAGAAGCATGATTAAAAAATATATATTCTTCCAAATAACGGACAGCCCTTAGTAACGTATTGAACCTGGGGTCAGCGATGTTAAATGGAGATGCCTTTTTTTTAGCACCGTGTTTTACTACCCGTTCGGGTTGTTATACTCTCAAGTATTAATCACGCTAATGGGTTTGGGAAAATTGAATTTAGAGGAAGTGAACCCGCATTTGCGTGGAGGGAGAGTGAAAAACTATGTAGGGGAAAATCACCCCAGTTCACCTGATGGAGATTCGAACCTCGACCTCACCGTAATCGGCAGTCTAGGTCAACACGAGACTAGCGCTTTGGCTAACTACGCCACCGGGGCGGGTGGAACGCTTATGTTGGTTTGCATGGCGTGCTGTATGTGTTGCCTACCCCTCAGGTACATACAGCGCAAACTTTGACGTCTCGCAGTACTGTCATTTGGCGTCATCAACCCCGAGTTTATTACGTGGAAATACAGTTGAACCTGGCTAACTCAACAATGGTTGATTATAAAAATTGGATAATTCTAACTGTTCATGATTACCCATGAAATTCCTATTTAAATCAATGGAAAAAAAAACACATCTAATTCGAAGCCTATCTACTGTGACTTTTTTTGGGTGGGAATTCATTTCAAAACTTACTTTAAAATATTTATTATAGCACCCCACATGCTAAGAATGCCAAATAAAGCAGTATCATATTAAAAGAGAAAGAAAGAAAAATTCTTCCCCGTTGACGAGCGGTTACCCACAGAATATAGGATGTGTTGGCTCGTATTTCGTCGCTTCTCTATGACAATTCAATCACGTGACGCTCTGACTGATTTAAGGCCGAACTTATTTCGACTGCCCTTGGCCTTCATTCGAATTAAATAAAGCTCTACTTTACTTTTATTGTCACCCCCTTATAATCTGGAGATATGAATAAACCTGTAAAAATTAAGACGACATTGGGGTCTCAAAAAAGAGATGAGAGGGTCATTTGGAGAAATAAACAAATTTGTGACACGTCTTTAGAAGTCAGGGTAATGTATATATTATAATTAAGAAGGAGAAATAACTATTATTGTTTGATAGCATGGTTTAAATGGCCCGATGATGGAATGTTCTATGTATTTGTTTCTTTATTACACTGTTAAGGGTTAGATTCGCTCACAAGTATTTTTTTTCCTATTTCATCCCAGTTCACCAATTAAAAAGGTTTCTAAGTCATGAGAATGCCATGACATTTGATCAGAAACAATGGAGTTTTATAAATTCTTTAAGTCATAAGTTGTTATTATAATTTTTTCATTCATTAAAAAAAAGCTATAACTATTCCCACTGGTTTAGATAAGGGTCTTTGGCACATATCATAAATAAATAAATAAATTTAAACGCAACAATTTGTGATAATTTTTTTTAGTAATGAAAATAAAAAAGAGGTTATAAGTTTGACGTATATAATGTGAGATCAATGATTATGTACCACATAGAAATAAACTGTGACTAAATTATTTGACTAAGACAATAAACATGTTTTGAGACTTGAAAGAAATGGCGGCTTTCTCTGTCTTTTCTTGTCTTGTCTTGTCCTCCTGAGGGTGAAAGTATCGAGTTATGAATATGCTCCCTCACGAAACTTGCAGGCAGTGCATACATCAAAATCTGTCCCCTTCCCCTGTTGCTAATTACTGCCACGTTGTGACGCTTGGCGAGCTGGCTACCAATACAAATAATCCCAGTCTTACAGTCCGATTCTTATAGGAAGAAACTTTTTGGACAGATACAAAAGTAATTTAAACCATTTTATTAAATGCATACTTCAAACTATGTCATCTGCAACTATAAATGTTGATATACACTATCACTACCTTTAAATTAATACTGATTATATGATAAAATAATATTAATGTTGGACGCAAAAAATTATAATGGTTTTTTCTAAAAGTTTTTTTCTATCTACCAAAATCCTACTATACATTCATTCTCCTTATCAAGGAAGAATTTTTCATTGGATATGGAGATCCCTATGCGCGTTGTTGCCAAATAGCTACACTGTCTTTGAGCGTATCCTCTTAGTTTATAACAAGTTATCTAATTTTAGATTTGATATGGAATATTTTTTATTTCAATAAACTTAAGGGTTATCAAAGACTTAGCAATATATTTTAATTAGTATGCCAAGACAAAAGTTATTAGTGACTTAATCTAAGCGTTATTAATTATATGATCAACTTAAAAATACATTCATGGATATTCGCTTTTAGGGGGCATGGAAGACCAAAGTGACTAATCAAATGGAGAAAAAAAAACTAACTTCAGTACATCCTCCTGAGATTTGAACGTAAACCTTTCATTTATTCAGGGTGTTTTTGTTTATATGAAAATAGCAATTTTTTTGGCAACGTTGCAGTGTGTGGCAAAGTTCAGGGGATGAAGTATTTTAGGGGAGAATAAATTCACGGGGTTATGATAAGGGGGGTTTCAAGGAAAAAAAACGGCACGTGCCATTCAGTATATTAAGGGAGACTATGTTTTATGTCCAATTTAAAAATCACCCTCCAGTAAGAAATCATTCTCTTTATACCTGCGCAACCTTTTTGTGACAAGCTATGTGCTCTGAATATAAAATGCATTTTATTATCTTTATTGTAGACCAAGTATCTACCAAGCAGCATTTTTCTCGTAGTTGATATGTTTAGAAAATGCAAAGCTAAAATAAAAAAAAAAAAAGGTATTACGAGTATATCCATGCCTTCAAACCGTTGTATTGACAAAGGTGGGAGGAAATAAAACGCTAGAAATGGTCAGTGTCTATTCAGTTTTAATAACAAGAAGAAAAAAAATACATTAAATAAATCAAATATTGCTTCAGTACAAATATAGTTTGACTTTCTTCACAAATGGTGACCTCAACAGCTCTTGAATATCTATAATTACTACCCGCCTCGGTGGCGTAGTTGGCTAACGCGCTTGTGTTTAGCTCGACTTCTGAGGACGGGGAGATCGAGGTTCGAATCTCGGTCGGGTGAACTGGGGGTGGTTTTCCCTAAATGGTTTTCCACTCTCCCTCACGCAAATGCGGGTTCACTTCCTCTAATTAAACCTTCCCAATTCCTAATCCATTAACGTAATTAGTACTTAAAGCGTATAACCCGAACGGGTAGTAAGATGCGGTGCTAAATATTAATTATAATTAGCTTTTAAGAATTTGACGAAAGACTTTTAAAATTAAGATTAAAAGCTATAATTAAATTTCAAGACACCCTAGACAGATATTCAACGAATGTTTTTGTCATCATGTGGAGAAAATTAACTCTTTGTTTGTATAGAACAATATTTTATTTATTTTGACCAAATTTTTTTTTCTATAAAAACGCAAAAAACCTGCCTTTTTCTTGTATTAACTGCATCCCCACCTTAAACTAGAGCTTTTTTGGTAGTTAGGGATGGGCTGTTTAATATTTAAGGTGGTATTTGTTGAAAATAATTGCTCATTTTGACTTTTTAAATGTCTACTATCTAACATATTTATAATATTTTATGGGTCAAATCATTGGAATATATTTATTTTTGAGATTAATATCTATTCCGATAAAATTGGTGCTGATGACTTTTACCTTTATTAAATAAGATTTTTTTTATTTAAAGAAAAGTAATTTATCATCTGAAATAAATTAAATAATGTGAGAGAAACTGACCAGAAAATATAAACATCTAACCATCCGGTTCATCTAGTAACTTACTATTTGTGTATGGCCTATTCCAACACCTTGGCTCGGTGGGTAGCGTGTCTGCCTTCCGACCCAAACGCTCCCGTGTTCGATCTTTAGCATGCGTAAACCTTGACTATTTGTGTAATTAGGATTTTTCATTTACTTGTTATTAATTAACGGTTGGGGTCTGGGTGTTTTGTTGGCTATAAATTTTAAGATGGTTAGTAAGTCGTTGTGCTGACACAATAAAATGACATGAAATGCCCGCTGAGTACTATAGTAATAATAATAAAAACAACCTAAATAATAAATTATATAGATGGCCTAAGAATAATTGGTTAGTTTAAATGATTAAAGCCACCATGTTTGATATTACAATAATTAAAAATGACAGTGATTTGAGTGGAGCTAAAGGTGTCAACAGATCTATTTTTAAGCCAAAATTACTCAACTCTTATTGTACATTGAGTGACTTAATAATAGTAATAATAATATTATTATTACTATGATCAGGTGTTCTGTATTCCGACAGGTTCAATCCTTTTGTCAGTGAACTTAAACCACCAATGCGACCCTTTCCTCTGCCTTCTCCTTTAGCTCCCAGAGTTTTCATTTTTATCTTCAAGTCATCTTATATTTCAACACTCTTTCTTAATCCTTTTTTCCCTTCAACCTTTCATTCAATGACGTCGTATAAGGCAGTTTCTCATAAGGATATGTCCAAAACTGTTTGCTTTGTACCGACTAATGACAACAAAAATTGTTATATTCTTTCCCACTCTTCTTAGAGTTTTTTTTTCCTTCTATTTGTCAACCTGTATGTAAACCTGATCTTCTCAATATTCTCTAGCACTACATTTCAAAGCTTACCAAGTGATTATAACTACGAGTAAGGATGCACATTGTACGCGCCATGATTTTTTCTAAAGTTTACTATCCACCTTTTGGAGTATTTAAAGGCATTACAAACGATAATCTGGCTCGCATTATTTAAATATAGGTTTGCAAGTATTCAAAGTTCCCAGCTACAGATCCAAATGTGCCGGTTCCATCCCCGGTGCTTTCAGATCTGTCTCTGAAGCAGTGGGTTTGGAACGGGGTCATCTCAGTCTTGCGAGGACAAATTAGGAGCTACTTGACTAAAAAAAAAATAGTGGTTCCGGTCTATAAAACTGAGATCAGCGGCTGGAAGCTTCGTTGTGCTTATCGCATGACACCCTATAACCGTGGAATTTGGCACTATTTGTGGTGGCCACTAGCTTGGTTTAACTCAATTTCCGTATGATGCCATAAAGTTTTTTTCTATACAACTAGTATATGTCATTTCTTCATTTAAACAGCTGGTACCTCAGAATATCTTTGGAAATAGAATATGATAAAATGTTTATTAAGATAAATTTAAACCTTCTTGTTTTAGGCTCGATTTTCATCGTGATGTTCGCATCCTAGCTGCCCTAGAGGACCCCAACATCGCCCGAGTCCTGGGGATGTGTATCACCGAGGAGCGGCCCTTCGTAGTCATGGAGTACCTCGAACACGGCGACCTCAACCAGTTCCTCAAGACTCACGTGCCTGCAGAGGCCTCCAGGACGCACACTCTAGGCGTCAAGACGCTCAGGTAGGTCTTCTTTGCCGGATCTCGTATCTTCCTTGTCTTCAAGACGCTCAGGTTGGTCTTCTTTATTGGATATAGTATCTTTATTGTATTCAAACAGCTCAGATAGATATTCTTTGCTGGATCTAGTATCCTCCTTATCTTCAAAACGCTCAGATAGATCTTCTTTGCTGGGATCTAGTATCTTCCTTGTGTTCAAACAGCTCAGGTAGATCTTCTTTATTGGATCTAGTATCTTCCTTGTCTTCAAACATCTCAGGTAAATCTTCTTTATTGGATCTAGTATCTTCCTTGTCTTCAAATAGCTCAGGTAGATCTTCTTTATTGGATCTAGTATCTTCCTTGTCTTCAAACAGCTCAGGTAGATCTTCTTTATTGGATATAGTATCTTTATTGTATTCAAACAGCTCAGGTAGATCTTCTTTATTGGATCTCGTATCTTCCTTGTCTTTAAGACGCTCAGGTAGATCTTCTTTGCTGGATCTCGTATCTTCCTTGTCTTCAAGACGCTCAGGTAGATTTTCTTTATTGAATCTAGTATCTTCCTTGTCTACCAACAGCTCAGGTAGATCTTCTTTTCTGGATCTCATATCCTCCTTGTCTTCAAGACGCTCAGATAGAACTAGTTGTTTGTTTATGAATACATTATTATTATTAGCACCGCGTCTTACTACCCGTTCGGGTTATACGCACTTACGCTAATGTGTAATGGTAGGGTGATTGTGAGATGAAATGAAGGACCTACAGTTTAACGTGGAATCCGAACCACGGTGGCGGCCTGGCATTCCCCACATTCACAAGATGTCTTGTCAGAGGTGAAGGAAGGGTTTGGTAATCAGATAAATCTTTGCCGGGACCGAGGATTGAACCCGGCCGCCAGCACAGAAGTCTGTCACCTTACCCCTAGACCACCAGGTCACCTTTATGAATACAGAAGTTCCTAAAAATGTATGAATCTACATACAGAATCAAGACGTGCTGATATGTTTGAAAAATTGCCAAATACGGTATATTGTTGAAATATTTTCCTTTATTACACTTTCTCATTCAATTTTCTTATGAAATAATTATTTTTTACTTATTTTGAAACATACTGTAGTCTATTATTTAAAACACCCCTCCTACACCCTCATTATTTAAGTAAAATATCATTAGAATACAATACACAATAAACTGTAATAAATAGCTTCATTTAAAATAAACACGATTTTATTTGACTGTACAGCTCTACTATAGCTCTCATTCTGTGCAATACAAATCTTTTGATGTTTTTTTTATAACGAGAGAACATATTTGCGCAACACGACATCAAAGAAAAGAATAGAAATATTCTGTCAAAGCAAACAATCATTTTATAAGAAAACAAAACAAATTTCTATTTTTTTAATGAAATAAAATCACTTTTTCAGATATAACAAAACGAAATATTTATTCAACTAGAGTACATTCTTATTTTGAGAAAATAAAATTATTAAATATGTTTTTGAGTCATATCTTTACAACCAGGGCAAGAAGAAAATAATAATTTACGTTTTCCACTTGAAATTTTTGAGATTAATTTCGGTTTTCTTTGCTTTAATATGCAACAATATTACATTGCAGTGTATATAATATTTTTTTATTAATTTCTTAACATCTACTTTCTAAACATAAATCATCACAGAACCATAGACAAAAAGTAAATATTTTAATCACCACCAACCTTAGTTCAAATTGTTGGGCACGCAGTAAATTAAAATCTGATCTCGTCTTTTTTGTTGTTTGAATGGAAGTTTGGGTTAGAATCCCGGATGGATGTACTAGGATGGGTTTTCCTAAATACCCACTCTCTCTCAGGCGCAAATGAGAGGACATTTCTTCTAAATTCTCTTTTGTCTTAATTAAATGGTATTAAAATTAATATGGCCATAAGCCTGGACGGATAGTAAACGTTTATAAGTTAGTATAAAAAAAAGTACCCACTGAAATTGAACGGAGTACTCCGAAATCACAATATTACTTCTTTTTCCATGTGAGAATGTCAGTTAAGTTACACTAATTTCATCCCGTTTCACGGTAGACCCTGTGACGTAGTAGTCAGTACATCTGACTACGACCTCAAGGGTCCTGGGTTCAAATCCCGCCTGGTGCCGTTGATATTTTTCCGCAAAAAGGGAACTACCCCAATGATCATGACGGTTTGGTTAGTTAGGCTTACGTTAGGTTTAAGTGCTCCTACTGGTTCCACACCATCATCACCTCACTTCATTGGGACATGAAAAGTGTGTCGGGCGTCCCCTGGGAAACAGTTCATTTGTAAGAACAAGCGAATATTTCCACTATTGGACACCAATGATGCAGGCCTGGCAGGAAATTTTATGATTCAGTTTCATTTTATTAGATAACTGGTTTTAAAAAAAACAATACTAATAAAACTAATAAACAAAATCGGCTTTAAATATACAAAACATTCCAGAAATTTGTCAATTCGGAACATTCTTTTGACAAAACAAACTACTGTTTAGTATTACTTAATTGAAAAACTCCTCGAAAGAAGGTTTTTATATATAATATATATATATTTTACAGGGTAAATCAAGGGCTCACACCACTTACCCTGAAAAGTAGCAAACTTACCTTGCGCTATTCTACTATGGCATAGCTTATAAGATAGGGCCATAGTGTAAACCGACACGGTAAGACCTTTACTTTCATACCATAGTAGAATAATTGATGAAAAAATTGAACCGTATTAGGTGTGATTAGTGAAATATTTATAACTTTAATATTTAAATTGGTGACCTGGTGGTCTAGATGTAAGGTGTCAGACTTCTATGCTGGCGGCCGGGGTTCAATCCTCGGTCCCGGCAAAGATTTATCTGATTTACAAACCCTTCCTTCACCTCTGACAAGACATCTTGTGAATGTGGGGAATGCCAGGCTTCCATCGTGGTTCGGATTCCACGTTAAACTGTAGGTCCTTCATTTCATCTCACAATCACCCTACCATTACACATTAGCGTAAGTGCGTATAACCCGAACGGGTAGTAAGACGCGGTGCTAATAATAATAATAATATTTAAATTACTAATATTATCTCTGTCTGTTACAGTTTCAACTGTCTCCTGTATATGGCGGCACAGGTAGCATCAGGTATGAGATACCTGGAAACGCTCAACTTTGTGCACAGGGACCTCGCCACAAGGTAACACAATACTCACAGACTATTCGACACTTGGGGGGCCTTAATTACCATGTGTGTGCTCGAGTGTGTGTTGGTATATCTCGTTCTTGTTTGTGTGTGTGTGTGTGGGGGGGGGGGGACAAATATAGAGATTGTGAGAGGGAAATAAATAAAGAGAGATTATGAGTAAAAAAAGAGCAATTTTGTGTATGTGTTAAAAAGAGAATTGAGTAGAAAAATTGTGTTGTGTGTGAGAGGAAAATTGGAAAATTGTGTGAGATATTAATAGAGAAAGAAAGAGAGATTTTGTGTGTGTGTGTGAGAGAGAGAGAGATAGAAGAAATATGGTGTGTGAGGAATAAAGAAAGAAAAATATGGTGTAGGGCTTGAGAGAGATTGGGGGGGGGGGGGGGAATTGTATAAGCTATTGAGGGAGATAGTGTGTGTGTGTGTGTGTGTGTGTGTGTGAGAGAGAGAGAGAGAGAATGAGAGAGATGGGAATATAGATATTGTGTAAGAGATAAAGAGAGTGATTGGGTGAGAGAGGGGCAGAAATAGGGTGAGAGTGTGTGTGAGTGAGAGGGAAAGAGAGAAGTAAGTGAAAGAGGGAGGTATGTGAGAAAAGAACGTTAGAGAGTGCTTATTAAAGATTTAATATTTAATTCAAAGGGTGATGGGGGTGAAGGTTTGCGGGTTATGTTTTCAGACTAAAGAAACCTGACAATGTATTATAATTATAAAGAGGAAAAACTACAAATTGGTAGAAAAATGATGTCCAGCTCAAACAACCTGTATTCAAACTACTCGTTTTTGAGTACTCTAGTCAGTGAAGCTCTAGTTCTTTGTCAATACAGTGCATGCATGCCCTTATATATCTTTAACGCCCTAAAAACTTTTTTTTTCTGGGTGCGCCACTAGCTAACGCTCTTAGTTTTTTGACATTTATTGAAGATGTAAATTAATTCTACATGTATACATTTACACTTCACGTAGTGTTAATTTCTACACCTGGAGCTAATGCTGTTTTTTCTAGAATGTATATATTTTTCAGGTAATGCTGGTCAATGGTACTACTAAACATTACTTACACTTTTAGGGTTACTCTGTAGCAAAACATGTGTGTATGCAACAACAAATTATTGCAGACTTGAAAATCCTCCTTGAATAAACTTTTTAATAAATGCTCAGAATGCTTATACTTAAAGCCGGGCAATGTTTCATACTTAATTGGGTAGAGAAACTTGTACCGAAATAACTATGAAATAAATCACAAACATTCATACGGTCATTGTTTTCATGTTAAAATGATATAAACAAAAATTGAAATTATTTCAGAGATTGGTTTGTGAATAAATAAATTTCCAGGCCTCCACCGTGGTTCGGATTCCACGTTAAACTGTAGGTCCTTCATTTCATCTCACAATCACCCTACCACTACACATTAGCGTAAGTGCGTATAACTTGAACGGGTAGTAAGACGTGGTGCTAATAATATAATAATAAATAAATTTAAATCTTAGTATATTATTTGAAATATTCCAATGTATTTTTTTAAATTAGTTCATATGTATATAACATAGATTTAATTAAAATTATTTACGAAACAAATATATTTCACTTTACTTATGTTTGTAATTCAAAAATTATTTCTTTCAATTTGCTAATATAAGAATGCGACTAGTTTTTCTTCTGCTAATGCGTCTGTTCTGAAAACTTTTTGACCTGTGCTACTATCAAACTACGCACGCGTGTTAATTTATTGTTTATAGCTAAACGAAAAGTTTACTATTAATGTTGGTATTTTACTAGGTAATAGCTGTTTTGTACTGATGACCTGGCAGTCAAGGGGTAAGGTGTCAGACTTCTCTGCGGGGGACCTGGGGTTCAACCTCGGTCCCGGCGCATATTTATCTGCTTACCAAACCCTTCCTTCACGTTTAAAAATACGACGTGTATTAATTACAACTTGTGAATGTGTGGAACGCCAGGTCTCCACCGTGATTCGGATCCCACGTTAAACTGTAGGTCCTCCATTTCATCTCACAACTACCCTACCATTACACATTAGCGTAAGTGCTTACAACCCAAACGGGTAGTAAGACGTGGTGATAGTAATAATAATAATAAGAAGAGTAAGAATAAGAATAATAATTGTTTTGTACTGAATTAAGAACTGATTTAAATATGATATTTCGATTTCCTATTTTCATAGAGTAAGTAACATTGTTAGTTGTATACGGAGCACAACACGTATAGGCCACTAATAAAAGACTGCTGACAAAACTTTTTTTTTTTTACTATTTTCATTCTTCCCTCTTATTCCCTCAGGGCAAAGTAAGGTGTGGTTTTTTTTTACCGTCTTCTGAGGCTGGGACACCAAGTAGGTGAGACTAATTCACCCGCTGAGATGATTTGATGATAATGATTATTACGTGGCCAGTTAAATCTAATTAACTAGACCATGACGACCATAGGAACAGTTCCTCTTTTGAAAAAAATAACTAGTTATGATACCACTAGGAATCGAACCTGGTACCACTAAATTAGAAGCCAGGAATATCGACCCCTGGTTCAAGAGGCTAACTAAGTATATGCAACCGTCATTGAGATAAGCCCTGTTTTAGATGATTTTGAATATTCTCTTCATTACTATAGTCTTTGTTATTTTAAAGAAGGAAAAGGGGGAATAAAGGAATGAAGGACTTGAAATTCATATTCATTATAATGTTTCCTTCGTGTTGGGTGTTCTCCTACATTCGTTGCACATTTCCTCTTTATAAAGTCAACATTTACCTTTGAGCTAGCCACAGTTAGTTAGCTTCCGGTGACGGTTGGACATCCCACTCACTAACGTATAGTACAGTCAAGTGCTAAACAAAATAAAAATCGTGGCACCTTACTTTACACAAGTCACCTTTGTGTGTGATCTTAGAATTTCATATCCTAGAGTATAAGTACATCAGTATATATTTTTCTCACCACTCAAGATATCCGTATATTGACATTATTGAAGTAAGAATGAGGAAGATAAAATTTAAAGGAATTGTAACTGCACTTGTGGGGATAGGGAGTAGGAAAACTTTTTTTTTTTAAATAAAAATACCCTCAGTACATCCAACTGCTATTCGAACATGGATCTCCCCATCAACGGCAATTCTGCCTTTTAGGTACTTGAAGATTTAAACTGTATAACAAATGGTTAAAGTCAGCAATCATTGTTGTTTAAGGCAACCCCATCAGTCAACGAGAAAGTTTCAATCGGTGTCAAGCCACATGGCTTAAAAAAAGTGGTATTGGTCTTTTTTGAAACCATTTCTCTATTCACTTTAAGCTTGTTCTACCTTTTGTTTCTCACCTACAACCACACTTTGTCTTGTAAATAAGAAAGAGGGGAAAAATAACTATGAAACTTCTTATTTCAAAGTAAGGAGGAAAGCTCGCCATTAGTTCTCAAATATTTAAAATTTTTTTTGTAGTGTATCTAAAGTTATTGTGTTTGTTAGAGGAAGGGTTGACCTCGGTGCTCTTATTTGCTTCAAGACCCATTGTTTGAGGGCTTCAGACCCAGCCAGGGTCATGCTTTGAAATCATTATTCGGTTCCGAAAGTGCATGTCAAATACTTTTTAAAAAAAGTTAAAAACATCAGAGGAAGGTTAAATATAAAGCCCTTTTTCATCAAGCCTAGTCTCATAGCTCCACAAATACTTAAACGTCGTTTAAAATGAGCTATTGTCACAGTTCCACACACTTTTCCGGCACGCGAGAAATTGCCGTTCATACGTTACTAATAATTTGTGAGGAAGGTCTAATTTTTTACAGTGTATCCGCATTCACGTGGAGGGAAAGTTGAAAACTATTTAAGATAGACCATTCTAACTATACACAACTCTGATCTCCTGGGCACCAGCAGTTTAGTTTATTGCGATAATTACGCTCTGTACCATTCGACATCTAAAGTGAGAGACCTTATAAAAGTGAATAGCTTAATAATTAAATATTTATTGAGATAACTCTTAAATATTTACCCGCCTCGTAGTTGGCTAACCCGCTAGTCGTGTTGAGCTCGACTGCTGAGGACGGAGAGATCGAGGTTCGAATCTCGGTCGGGTGAACTGGGGGTTGTTTTTCCTAAATGGTTTTCCACTCTTCCCTCCACGCAAATGCCGGTTCACCTCCTCTAATTCAACCTTCCAAATTCCTAATCCATTAGCGTAATTATTACTTAAAAGCGTATAACCCGAACTGGTAGTAAGACGCAGTGCTAAATATAATAAAAATAAAATCTTAAATAATTTACTATGCTCGGTATTCACAATGGCTTTGAGCAGCTTCAGTGGTAGAATGGTCTAAGGCATCACTCTCGTTTTAGAATGATCTGCTGAAGATTGGGAGATTGGGTTTCGTATTCTGGTCGGGTCTATTGAGGGTGGTTTTCCTCAAGTAGTTTCCCACTTTATTTCCACGCAAATGTGGGGAATATTACCTTAAAAATAGTTCCTTCCTCATCTCTACCCCCATTAGAGTAATTATTATCATAAATGCTATATATTGAAAAGGTATTATTATCAGCACCGCGTCTTACTACCCGTTCGGGTTATACGTACTTACGCTTATGTGTAATGGTAGGGTGATTGTGAGATGAAATGGAGGACCTACAGTTTAACGTGGGATCCGAACCACGGTGGAGGCCTGGCATTCCCCACATTCACAAGTTGTGATTAATACACGTCTTGTCAGAGGTGAAGGAAGGGTTTGGAAATCAGGTAAATCTGTGCCGGGACCGAGGATTGAACCCCGGACCCCAGCTCAGAAGCCCGACACCTTACCCTAGACCACCAGGTCGCCGAAAAGGTAATAAAACACTGTGATAAAATCTAAAAAGGACTTGAATGTTTTTCTTTTTTCTTTAAGAAACTGAATATTTCTTAGGGGATTTGTAAGTCGTAGCTAATGTCACCTGTGAGCACTTGGACTATTTTTAGTTTGGTCTTGTTGGGAGGTTGGGGTTCAAATACTAGTTAGTGTTATAAGGGTTATTTTTCCTATACGGTGTCTAATTATTTATTTCGGTACAAAGGAGACTACATTTCTTCAAAGTTCTACCTCCCTCATCCACACCACGATAGTGTAATTGAACGCGTACTATCAGGACGGAAGGGCAGTTAAATGAGACGCGAAAATAAAAGAGTTCATTTCAATTTTACAATGTAACGTTATAGACGATTTATATTAACTCAAAAATATCAATTAAAATACGGAATTTCATTATTTAATTTAAAAAAATAAAAATATTGACATTGCTTGTCGGCATTTTATAGGCCTATGCTGTATTCTATCAAAATAAATGGGTGGTTCTAAAATAACGATAGTGTAATCATAAATATATATTTTGTTTATTTTTACTAACTACAATTATATGAATTATTAAAGATTTATACTAAACGGGTTAAGAAGGTGAGTTGGAAACCGCCTGTGTTTGGTATTGTTCTAATTAATGTGTTAAACTCTGTGTCGTTGAAAACATTTTACAAACCGGAAGTTTAGAGCCATAGATCCCACTGATAAGAAGCAGGGTTCAACATAAACGATGCTTTCCGGAAAGAGCCGCAGGAAGAAGGTACCGTTTCTCCCCCCCCCCCCCCCCCCCCCCCCCCCCCCACACACACACACACATACACTTGCCAGTTCTGTACGTGCGATAGGCAGGCACGAAGCACGCCTATAGTCGCTACCTCCCCAACGGTCCAGGCAGATCAAATATTTAGTTTGCAGCAGTTTTCCACCCCTGTTTCCTGCACCCCCAACAACCTCTCCTGGTCCAGTACACCCTTGTTGTTATGTGTAACGTCCGATTGTATTCACAATAGAGTCGCTCATTAGCTCTCACCATAGAAAGGGAATTGATATTGCGTATGCGCGTTGTTTGTTTTAAGCCTTGCAGCCCCGTAGGCGTGTTCATATCCATCTAAATGAAGGCGTTTAGTGTCAAAGAGGTTTCTCGGTAGGATTTCCATGATCATTTCAATGAGATGTGATCCAAACAATGTTTTGGTTTCACAGATGAGCACATCTTTAATTTTTATGAACATCTCTGTATTTATTGAAATTGTTGAATATGATTCTACGGCTATAGAATAAAGTGATGTTTTGTTAGAGTCAGAACATAAATGTTTATGTTAATGTGGGATTGTTTTATAGGTTTTTATGTAAGTTATCACACATTAAAGAAACACTTTAGAGTTGAAATTTAAAGCTTTTTAACTAGTTAGAACTTTCGCTTATATTTTGTTGAAAATAATAGTAAAACATTTAAACGGTTTCATAAATAATCTGGGATTTCTTCAATTGCGTCTCAGGCCTCACCAAGATAGCACCCTCAGAGCACAACGCATCCAATCAACCTTTTCACGGATCGGGAAGTCATTAAACAAGAAACAAAAAATAATAATGTGGCGTCATATTTTCATGAAAATTTAGTTTACAAAATATGTTTCCGATTATACAGTAGGATCTGACTAATTCTACATTGGCTAATTTTTAAAAAAAATGTAGCTAATTCTACCCCATCATGATTCCCCATTAAAGTCTTATATATACCAACGATAAAGAAAACCTGTTTAATTCGAATTTAAGAAGGAAATATTTGTATATGTAATTCTAAGTTTATTCATTGTTAATTTGTTCTCGTTTGTACTTATTTCAGACCTAATATAAAGATCTTTATGAAATCACATCTATATATGAAAAGAATGTCATATAAATTTCGAGCTATTGACGCAAAGTAAAAGATAAAGAGTGGAAGTCTGCACCGCTGTCGAGCGGTTTGCCTAAAATAGGGGATGGGATGGCTCGGATATCATCGCTTCTGTGTGACTGATTTTAAGTCTGCAATTCTCCTTTATTAATTTTACCAAGTTTTTATATTTTGTGTTTAAACTTCTCTCGCTTTTCCTTGTATGTCTATATTGTGGTTATGTGTTTTATATAGCACATATAAAGTGTGTGTTTATACTAAACATATTTTGAGATTGATTTATTGTGTAGGCGTACTAGCTGTATAGATACTCATAAAGATTGTTAGTTCAAATCTTGAATATTTTGATTTATATATATATCTCTTGGACTTGTAATTAAAAAGGTTTTACTTATTTGAAAATAAAACTAAGAGGCGGTAGATAACCAGTCGGTCTGTCGTGTGGGAAAGTGAGAAGTTGTTCCCAAGGGATAAGGGTAGCGACGTGAATGCCATACACGCACAAGTGTCCTGTAACATTGCGTGGTCTTGAGTAAGGCTACGTCCATATTTGCGACCTGGTTACCGCGAAAAATATATCGATACTAGAATGACAGAGGGCAAAGACTTGTTATAGCTTTCATGGTTGGATTCAGGGGCTGTAGTCAGAGCTATCTAGAGTGCTTCTATGATTTAACTTAACAAGGAAAAACACTTGAGATGCTAAATTCAGGAATAAGGGTCCTAAAAAATGAACACTTTGGGAAAAAAACAAACTTTTATTTTTCATTCAGTATTGATAGCATTTTATTAAATTATTAGTACTATTTCATAGTCATTGATAGGCCTACTCACAGTCAACAGGCAAAGTTGCAGATAGCATTATATGACATATGCATATGTAAAAGTAAGTCTAGTGACCTTCCTCGATATAATATAAGGGCCTTTTTTTTATGTAAATTGAACTGTACGTGACTACAGTCAAAGGGCAGTAACTTAGTAAACAAATTTAGTAAATTAGGGGCACCCACATAAACTTTGGGGTCTGGTAGAAAGTGTGGCCGAGGCTTAAGATACGTAATGGATGATCTCCCGAGTTGGCTTAGTTCCTAGCACTCACACGAACACGAACAAGCGCTACCGTGCTCTTGTCACGTGATGGAACCTACTTCACACCTGCTATCTGCAAGACTCACAAATGTCTGCAAGTCACATGATAAACGCGTGCGCAAATGTTTTTTTTTTTATAACACCGCGTCTTAATACCCGCTTATGTACTAGTTACGCTAATAGTTTTAGTGATGATGGTGGATAAGGTTATATTTATTATAAGTGTATCCGCATTTGCTTGGAAGAAGAGTGTAAAAGCATTTTGTTAAAACCATACTCAGTACACCCTACCAAGATTCGAACATCCATCTCCCCATCAAAGGTATTCCGGTATAATGTGAGAGTAGCGCGTTAGGCCATGAAGCCCACCGAAGAGGGTTGTGCAAGTATTAAACTAGAAACAAGACTAAATGTATGTTTAGGCAAGCATTGGTTGATAGAGGAATACGTTAGGCTCTACGAATGCACGGATAAGAAAGGAAATAATTAATCAAACTTATTTGCATACGTATCAGGCCTAAATTGCTATAAAAATGGCTAAGACTTACCTAATCTTACTTAAACCGGTCAAAGATGAGGTTAGGTTATGATCATATGAGCTATATCATATTAATCAGCACGGTATATCTCCGACACCTTAGCTAAGTCGGTAGCATGTCTGTCTACTGAGCTAAGGGTCCCAGGCTCGATTTACGGCATGGGTGAAAAATGGATCATTAGTGAAATGTAGGTTTCCCTTTCCATAGTAAATAATTACCCCCCCCCCCCCGGGGGGGTTGAGTATTCCTTCTTTTCTAGATTTGAGCTTTTTATATATTGTCATTTGCTGATATAATCAGTCGGTTCAGAAACTGCACGTTAAATATCTCTAATAATAATAATAATAATAATAATAATAATAATAATAATAATAGTAATAATAGCTTAGTCTATAATATGAATGCGCATTCAATTTTGCCCCAAGTTAAAATTTGCACATAGTATGTAGATTAGCGTTTTCCAGAAGACCTACACAATCTTTTCAATAATTCTCCTAGTGAGGTTCTAGGAAGTGTCGTGAGTCATCGGTTCTATAATAATCCTCAAAACTCTTGACTACAGTATCTTTGTCATATAGTATACAGGTCCGTGTGAGAATGTAAAATTGGCTGCTTGTGGATAGGTTGGCTTCCATTCGGTTTGATGCAGTTTGATCAGTCGGTTATGTGATTACAGGATGTTTTTCTGGGTCCCAAAATTGATTTCCGATCTCGCAGGACCGATAAAGTATAACTTTAAAAAAATTAGTTACTTTTCACTAGTTGATTTAAAAAAAATGGAATGAACTCTAGTTGTGTTTTATTTAGGGCTAGTACTTAATAACCATCACACTGCAAAGGAAGCAAAAAATAAATTCACTCGGCTATAATATACTATTAAGATAAATCAATAAATGTTGACCAAATATTTATGAAATTGTTGATATAAAGAGTATGGGATGGAAGCTGCATTCCGAAAAGTGACATTTATTTTTGAATAACATAATGCACAAAGGGGTTTGACAACGTCAGATTCATCATGCTTCATTGCCATTTTATTAAAGAGAAAAAATATGAAAGACAAAAATTTAGATTTTTTTAAATAAAATATCAGCACGTCTTAGTTAATATAACAATAATAAACCAAGATTATTCAATGTAGTTTGAAAGTAAGATTAATTTACACATCGTCCATTCCATTTTAAATTAATGAGCAAATTAAATCATGCAACTACACTATGAAACAAATACCATGATTCTAACGACATCTTAAAGCCACTGGTATCGCGTTCCACGAAATATACCTAAGAAAAGGAACTAGCAGACAAAGATCAATTGAATGTTGTAAAAACTACAAGTGTTTATAGAGGTTAATGTGTTCACATTCCTCTATGGAGGAATAGGCGAGAGACTTCCATGGACCACTGATGATTACATCTCACTCATCTGAGCAAGGTTTTGGAACGTCTACGGGACCAATCTGGGTATGCCACATAGTTTCCAAGCCTCTGGATAAGATGATTGCTAGGAACCCAGCAGCTTGACTTAGAAGGACGGTGCAAGCTTCTGAAAGTAATCCTTGATACAACGCACACAGTATATAGTCACGATGTAGATTCATATTTGAGACGTGCCACTAACTGAACAAGGTAAAGCGGTGTGCTCTTTATACTCGATTTTTTTTCAGGAACTGTCTTGTGGGAAAAGCCTACCACATCAAGATCTCCGATTTCGGCACAGACAACGAGCTTTACGCTGACGACTATTACAAGGTGGATGGGACCATGGCGTTACCTATTCGCTGGATGGCATGGGAGTCTGTATTCCAGGTAGGTTTACTTAAAATACACTATTTGTTTAGTTTTAATGTGACTGTCAAGGGTGTAATTGGGGGTCACGATGCTCAGGCGTAAGGCACCGGCCCGATGTAATGAGTCCAGGACGCGCTCTGGTCCCGCGAACTTTTCATATAAAAGAGCACTAGACTGTCTTTACCACCTTCTGTACTGACAGATCTCTAAAAAAAATCCCATTGGGGCGCCTCCACGGGGCAGCCCCTGGGCAATGTGACGGACAGGGTCCGGCATGGCTAAGACCCCGACAAGGTCATCTGTGTATCTAGGAGGGGGATACCCCCTTCTAGATACACACTAAGCGGATGGTAGTGCGTACCAGTGTAGTGGATACAGCTGGTCAGGGCACCTCCGAAAAGCTGGTCTTGAAAAGGCTGGGGTGGCAGCAAAGATGGTTGGTAAAATTAATGTACGGAGTGTTTGAGAGAACGAAGGTTGAGGAGATGGCTGTTCAGAGGCTGAACTCCTGACTTCCTCGTGATGGGCGACCACTAGGAGGAGCCAACTCCCCTCTCCACTCGGTACCATTGGAGAGAGGTTTATCCCAAGTAACCCAAGGCAGGCTGGCATGGAAGGCTGGTTCTTGGTTTTTTCTGGTGCCCGAGTACTCGGAACGGCACTTGTGGGCTTCGGTCCATGTCCGGCGAAAAGGTTCAGGTCCCGATAGGTATCGGTGGATGCACTGTTAGGGGCCACAGGACATATGTACAATGTAACTGGGAAGCCCTTCGGGGGGGAGGGGGGTGTCTCTTCGTAGATTTAGTCGCATAACAATGTCATGGGTGTAAGCATGAATACTATGTGTTCCTTTGAAACAAAAGGCTAGGGTTCAATTCCAAATGGTGTATCGTAAGAGAAAAATGCTGGCACATTTCTTCATAAATTATCTTTAGAAATCGTTTTTTTTTTCCATCCCATATAGTTCCAGTCGCTCATATATTTACCACTAGCTTAAAAATTACAGTAACACAAACAAGCTTTCATTTTAAATTCAAATGCTAACACACAGTCATACATACCTTCTCGTAGTTTATAGTTTGGAATCACATTTTCAAATCTATTATCAGTAAACCACCGTTAAAAGATTTTTTCTAATATATATATATATATATACAGTGTTATTTAATTTGTAGAACACCCCCAAGCTATCACTTTTTAATAAATTCGTCACCCACTCCTGTTTTAGCAAGGTAAACGCATCCTTTTAGCAATATACTGGTTTGCTGGTAATGGTGAGGTCAGGGCTCGAGTTCAAATTAGGTGTACTTAGTGCCGTTTTCCCCAATTAGTTGTCCACTCTTCTTTAGTGTAAATGTGTATGGCTCATAGCCAACCGTTTCACCTTACTCATCCATACCCTGTTAGTTAAATATGTGGACATCCTGAATGGGTGCTAACAAACAACATACTATGGCCATTTAAAAAAAAATTGAATTTACAGATAAAATCTGAATACCAAGTTTGAGCCAAATTCATCAAACTGTTTTGGATGTACCCTAGGGCTTGACATACATGCAGCGAAGCATGCAAAAATTTTTAAAAATAATTTTCTAAATGAGGAGATATATGACTTGTCAAGTTTTATACTATTATTGAGACAAAAAAAAGGGCCACGATTACAATACTTATTTGAGAAATAATTGGTAGATAAAATTATTGTATTTTACAAGCAAACCATTAAATTAAATGCCATGATCAAATGAAGCGTTGATGTTAGAATCAAATACAATTTAATGGGCCTTTGCAGTAGAAATTTTATCTAGTTTAAACGTTCAAACAAGCTTACTTAAAATAAAAATGATTGGAGAATGACTCTAAATAAAGGTAGTACATTGGAATGCCAAGCTAAAGGCCAGGTTGCCATTTATTTCACATAGTTAGTTTACATGTGAATGTCTAAAGTAATTTCAATTTTCAAAGCTTCATTGTAATAAGATGACTGCATATGTTTTCAGGGTAAATACACAACGAAAAGTGACATTTGGTCATTTGCCGTACTACTGTGGGAGATATTGAACCTGGGCCGATGGCAACCCTTCGACAACCTGACAAACCAGCAAGTGGTGGAGAACCTATCGCACATGCACGTTGACGACGATCAGTTCGTGCTGCTTCCTCGGCCGGGCCCTCCTTGCACTAAGGACATCTACGACCTGATGGGCGAGTGCTGGAGGAGACATGAGAAGGACAGGCCAACGTTCAGGGAGTTCCATCTGTTTCTTCAGAGGAAGAACCTTGGCTACGCCCCCATCACGTGATGATAGCAGGTGTAGGGACCGTTTGACGCACCATCTCAGCTTCTCTGATTGACTCAGACCAGGTCTAATATAGGTCATCAAAACTTTCCCATAGATATGTTCACACACTATTGAATGACTGAAAAGTCTCAAGACATCTTCCCTTTTTGCTATTGATGAGGGTAAATGACTGTGCAGGTTGTAGATTTACTAATGAAGGAGAAATGCATCTGATTCCCTCTCTTGATGTCTCCAATAACAGCTTCAGAATTTTCTGATGACCTATATGGGGATTAAGTGTTTGTTCGGTTAATAACTTGGATGTAAATTTCCAGCAGATTTCCTTTTGAGTACCTCATTTTCTCCCCATGTTGACCAGGGCAACGTCTTGTGGTTGTTGTCGGGGCGAGTAATTCTTGACAGAACTTTACTGGTAAACGGTTTTCTATCGTTCACTATCATTTAGACCCACATGAACACAGAACAACATAATCAAGGAACGTATGTTTATTGTCATAGAAGAATAAATTTGATATAAAATGTAGGAAAATACTTTACTGGTAAACACCTGTCAAGACTTGATTGCAGTGACAACAACTCGCGAGACACCCCTTGAGTTTACTACACAATTATATTTGAATACATTTATATAATGGGCTTCGGTAGGTACATCTTGAATGCCAACTAGTTGTTGAGCAGTGCAACATCTACCTTACTAAGAATAATCTTTGTGTTTCATTTCTAGATGAATTATTGTACCGACGTGTACTGGATTTGGGGTAGAATTCAGACAAAGCTATACAATAACATTTTGTTTCATGGTTATGGGAAAACATATGTTTCCTTTTTTGTATTTTAGGAAGCATAAGTGAGGTAGCATGAAAGAAGCAATTAAGACTGAGCAATGAACCATATATCATAATTCGGGCAATAGAAGGTTGGTCACTGTTGTAAAAATTGCCAACATAATATTGCTTTGTTTTTTATTAGGAATCCAGGTCATAAAATAGTATTGCACACATATTATTAAGAAAATATTTTAATCTTTCTTTGACCATAACACTTTTTTTTTGTACATATTGTATATTAATGGCGAAAATGTTTGCAGTTAACACCTAGTACAGCAAATAATTTGACAGTGTATAAAATTGTTTAAAATATGGCCAAAATTAATATGAATTGGCATTGAATACCTACTGGGCTATGTTGTTTATTTTACTTGTGCTTTCTAGCTGATAATTTTGTAAAAGGAAGTAGTTTGTTTGGCTAATATTTAACCTAGTGATTACGCAGGGGAAAAATCACTTCAACACAATGTGGTTTTGCTCGTGAGTCAATCTTAATGCATATTTTTTAAATTTATAGTAAAGTTTGTTTGGTTTAAATACATTCTATAGACCTTTAAGAAATAGGATAGTAATTGAATACAAATCTTATAAATTTAACAATCTTCTTGGCCAAGGCTTTTTCATAAGATATTTTATCCTAAACCAGAATATATTATCTGTTCAAACCACTGTGAAATGTTTTGGTATAATACACATATTTAATAATAAAATTAAAAATCAGTTTTAATAACAGCTATCTTAGCTGGTTTACTCAATTTTAAAATAATTTTGAAACGTATCTACAAAGGTGAGTGAACAATGTGCTCTGGTTTGTTTATTTTAAAATACATTGTATATTTTGAAACAAAGAATGTTATCATGCTGAGTTAAGTATACTAAATACAATACATTCAGATATTAGTGTGCTGTATTTTCCTCTACACAGTCAAATTTTGTTTATAAACAGTTATATGTAACCATTGATTGGATACAACTTTAACTCTTCATTAAAGTGTAGAGTATATAAATATATTTAGACTGAATCTAAAAGGGGTGTACTCTTTATACTTTTCATATATGTATAGATTCACATTTATATTGTATATTAACTCAACATAATAACATTATAATATATATATATATATATATATATATATATATATATATATATATATATATATATATACACACCTATCATGTTCAATATTGACTTTGGCTATATTTTATAACATTTAAATTGCAGTACATTCAAAATATGTGATAAATATAAACAAACAATGTGACATTTCAAAGACAGGATCTGAACATCATTTATAGCGGTAACTAAACATCAAGAAATATATTTAAATAAATATATATAATATATATTTATATAAATATAATAATAATATAAATATAAGTATGATATTATTGGTTTATAACATTAGTATCCAATACATTCACTAACTGCAATAAATATTTAACATAAATGCAATTAAATATGTTAATAAAAGGCATGTAATAATAATAAAAAAGCTATTTTAATTAGCCTTTATCTTGAAATATTAAAAAATGTGGGAATAGGATCCATGATGAGAGTTTTCAAATAAAAAGTTCCATTGACGATATAACAAGGTGCCTCTTGGGGGAAGTTGATGAATATATAAGTGACCAATTCAGAAGAATCTATTTGAACTGATTTTGGAAACATTTTCATAACAAAATGTGTTGACAGACACTTAGAAATTATTATATAGGTAGTCTTACACTTTTAACTTTATGTATAAAGAAGACTAACTTGAAAATACAGCTTCTTCTGTAGAGTAATGACAATAGAAATTATATTTAATTAAAACTTTCTTCTTCACATCTAAGGCCTTATATTTTCACACTTTTTTAACTATTTAAATATATATCTAACATATTTTTTCGATGCTTGCACAGTGATCTTATAAGTGATTTAAAATCATATTTAATTATGATCTTAAAATATTTGTACTAGCAGTTTAAACACAAATATATATTTGTAATAGGGTATTTTTTTCTAAACCAATATTTTTTTAAGAAACAGGGAAAATAATATTCTTCTTGCCCCTATATATGTTTTAGCCCAATAAAAAAATATAACAAAATAATCATATTCTTAAATAAAATTTCCCAGATATATTTATTTAACAAATATCTAATCTTTATAAAGAAGGATACCTTATATACTTTTAAATAGGTAGTAGAATAATGTATTTAAAATTATCACCAAATTATCTGTTCAACGAAATAAGATAAATGTTAACAATAGTTGGATTTTTACCGGCACATATATTCATGAAAACTAGGATCCAAAATGGAGTACAATCAAATTTAATCATTAAATAAAAAAGGTTTGAATATGTTGGCTCCTCTTTACATAAATTAACAAGAAATACTGCTATGTTAAATGTTTTCGTGATATATAGTTGTGTGTAACTAATGTACTAAATATATTATTGACTTATGCTATTTCATGAAAATGTAATTTTCTGTGCAAGCATGTATAGTCACTACCTATTCTTCCAGAATAATGTTGATATTTATAGTTTGGAATTTTTTGACTATTAAAATTAGAGTTAATCTCTTAGGTTTTATATTGGTTTCACTTATTAATAAATTTGAAATAAATTAATAATCATTTTTTTAATATAAAACGATTTATACCTTTATATTTCTTTAGATATAGTTTTTAAACAGAGTTTATAAGGAAATGCCTCTTTCTGTGAGTGATATATTATTAGAATAATATTTCTATTTTTAGAAATTTGAAACAATGTGAATATTAATATGCAAAGCTATTTTATTGTTGTAATAAATTGGTCTAATGATTATGTATATATTAAGTAATGAAACAAATTTGATTGCTGCATCTTTGACTTTGTATCTCCTACTGCAACTAATGTGAAATCATTTGATACACAAGCATAATATATTTGTTACTACCGGAGATAATTAAACTAAATACACAAAATAAATAAGTTTGTTGTCACAGAACAGCATTGTAATTTATTGAAGTTTATATTATTTTGCATATATGATGTCTATGTGCACATATTGTCTTTAAAACACCTCGATATACATCATACTGATGAAAACAAAAACGTTTGACTGATTTTTTGTAAATTGTTAGGATACAGATTTCAGAAGAGGAAAACTTATAGGCTAAATATAATTAGAAGGTGTGTTATTTTACTTGTTATATAACTCTGTGCAGTCTATGCTTGTATAAATAATATAGTAGGAATAATAGAAATGTACATAAGTGGAATTTTGGAAGAGTTGTCTAAGTAAGCCTTTGGTTCGATATTTCATTCTAGCTAACTCATATGATTAAATGTATTATGTATGAAAGAGGGCACAATTCTAACTAAAACTGCTTTATTACTTTTGCAAATTAAATATGTGGTATATTTAAAAAAATATTATAAATTAAGCCCCTAAGCTAATTTGATCACTGAGAATTAGGTAGGTACTATGAAAAGGCGATATTATTAAACTTTCCATCTTATTTAGACAATTCTATTAGATTCTTACAAATCAGAAAAAAATATGTGATATTTAGGAAACCAACCATAAGAAGTGTGTTTGGTTATAGTTTCCGTAAGCCTACATGTCTCTGTACATAGTAGAAAATAGTAACAATAATAATATTGGTAGGGAAGGGTATTTAACTGTACATCAAATACCATTAGTTATAATAGATTTGCAAAAAAAAAAAAAAAAAAGTTTTTAAGGGAAACATAGTGTATATTAATATACTGTTATTTCAACTTATTTATGATCTAATTTAATTACTATATACTAGTCACACTGTATGAATTGAAAATGTGTTTCACTGCCAAATGTGTTAAAAAAAACCTACTTATTAAAATATATAGTTAACAATTGCATCGACCAAATACATATTTCATGGTATAGTGATGTGTGCTTGCATATAATATTGTTTTACCCTAAAAAAAATCAAAAAACCATAATGTGGATTGATTTTTAAATATTTAATAAAAGCACCTGGAATAAATATAATATATATTATCTGTAATTGAAAAATTTGGCTTGAGAATAATTGTTAAATTAAACATTATTTTAATATGTCCCTCTTATTCTTTATAAAACTATAACTAATTATTTAGGCAATAAAAAACTCCTGTGTATTTAAAAGAATGTAATGAGGTTTTTTGTTAGGAAAAAAATCGAGATTTATTAAAATTATTTTGCTTGGTGTATTTGTATGAATTTGGATGCATTTATAGAAATTCAGAATGTTTTTTGTGTCATTGGCAAGTTTTAAGGGTTTACTTATATTTATTTATAACTCACAACATTCTTTATTTGCTACATTGTTGTGTACTTATACTACATACTATGGTACAGTAAAGATTGGATTAAAAAATTATGTGAATAGTCTTACAATATAATAAAAGATTGATCGAAATTGAAATCTTATGATTTTACTTTTAGTAAATATTATATTTTGTCTACTTTATATTTATTTACTTACCATATTTAATGTTTTGGACTTAAGTGCAAGCTATAATTTAGAATATATTTTTAAATAAACAGGCATACTTATGATTTCAATAATATGAATTCAAATTTTAAATTACCTATAGTTAAAAGGATTTTTCCAAGCCACATTAGCCCTAATTGTCATGCAATAATGCCATAGATAGAAAAACAAATTGTATATTTAGTAATTATGTCACCTGCTTTTTAGTTTTTTTTATAACTATGTTATATAATTTTGTCATAAAAACGTGTGTTTGAATTATTTCTTTGTTTTTCCTTTAATACTTAGAATGTATTAAACTTTTATGTTATGAATAGTTCTATTTGACTGAAAATGAGCTATTTTGCTTCTTTTTTTTAATTTGGAAAACAACTATGAATTTTTATTCAAATTTTAATGACAGCCTTTATTGTATCATAAAAATTAAAGAAAATCCATATTCCCTTTATAAACAATTTATTAGACTTATAGCCTCAGATTTAGAAATTTAGTTAAATTTAAAGAGTGGAGAAGGTCTGTGCTATATCCAAATCAAGCCATTTTATTCAAATAAAATACTGTAATCTTTTAAAGGGATATATTAAACTATAATTATTGTGAGTACTGTCTGTTTAGTTTAAAGACTATTTGACACATTTTGGCCCGGCTACAGAGTTCAATGAATTTAATAATTCAAGTAATATTGGCACTAATATTTTTAACTCTAGCAAATGTGTATGTAGTTTTGAGTGATTTCTTCTAGTGTGGAGAGCTTAAAGATTCATAGTTACAAGTATTATTTGTCATAAATATCCTAATTAATGTTTATGTTAACAAATAAAAGAAAAATCACACTTTGAAACCTATTTTTTGTGCACAACATGGAAATTACCAAGTACACCTAAGTGAATGTATAGTAGTTTATAAATTATTTCCACAAAAATTAAATAATTTTCAGATTGTTAACATTTAATATGAAGTGTGGAACAATCAGTTACATATCACTTGTGGTAATAACAATGACTTTAGATAATTATTTCAGAAAAAAATAATTTAATTCCAGATATTTACGAGTAGGTTAAACAGTTGTTTGTGATTATCACTGAATGATAACTATAATTAAATGTTCTGCTTTTCTTTTATAAAACTGTGTGTATGCTTATTTTATTTGTTTAATGATTACCTATAACCCAACTGTATTTATTTTACATAAGTATATTAGTATTAAATGAAATAGGTAAGACCCACTTCCGTGATCGAATGAACAAAGTCGTCACTCTTAAAATGAACTACAGATGACGAGAAAATCAGGGGAAAGGCACCCAGCTTAGAATATGAAGGTAACTTCTCCACAAATTATCTTTGTCTTGTTTGAGTTTTTAGTATATCATGTAATATTTGTAATATTTTTTACTCATAATAATAATATCACAAATAAATAATTAAATCTTGTTTTTTAATACTTAACATTTGATAACTTCTTAAAAATCAAATTAGCTTACATTTAGGGCAATTTGAAACTTTTTTAATAGTAATGTCACTAATATGAGACAAAAAGATATAATTTAAATTTCTTCGTATAGGCCTAATTTTAAATAAGAAAAACCTTTTAAATTGTTAATAGTTCACATATCACGAGAGCTTATTATATATGTCTTGATTAGGTTTTCTATAATATTCAATAAGAAAGGTTCTTTTTTATGTATAGACTGTAGGATCAACCTTTTAGATTAATTTATAAGAAAAATCTTTCATCATATAATGAGAACGTTGTCCAATGCTGTATATGAAGCTCCGTAACCATAAATACTCTGACCTCTAGAAATGCCACAGGCATGAATTGGAATTGTAATCATTATACTATTACCTACTAGCAGCCTCTTTGTCACTTAAACCCCTTTCAACCTGACCCATATCACAAATACACACATACACATACTTTAGGTATATGACTCAATGTATGCCCCGTAGACACTGCGACATTAATTGTTCACATTTTCCATTCACTAGGCAAAGCTGCAGTTGTTGAAAAGCTAATTGAATTTAATTACTAAAGAGACGTTAATAATCACACAAGAGCCCTGTGTAGCTAATTTTCTACCCCCGTCTTAACATTCTACGAGAAGAATGGTGGTTGAAAGAGGAGAGAGAGAGCAGATTCTACCTTTAATATCAAGACAGAAAACCCCCACCTCCACTCTTTTCTTTAGGTATGCTCCCAACTTCAAATGAAACATACTTGATGGTTGCCCTTGAGAAAATTCCGCTTTACAGCACCTGATTTTGTCTTGTCGATCGTTTGTCTTGAACCTCGAGAATGTTAATTAAGTGTTGAGGAAGACAAGTGAAAGAGACTTTAATAAAGTTAACATAGTTACTTGGTCGAGTTGCTGATGTGATTACTTTTGAGGAAATAAAGGTAAGCAAGACAGTATCTTCTTGAAAATGTAACATTTATAAAGTGAAAATGAAGGCTGGCAAATAAAATATCATGTTTAAGCCAACAAAACATAAATTTACTATCACTAATTATATCAACAAATTAAATCTAACATAGAGTGTTGCGGAATATGAAAGAGAATTTAAAACAAGTTGAGGATATGTGGTTAGATTCCCAAATTAGTTTTATTTTTTTATGATCTAATATACAGCGAATAGTACTATTATAGTATAATTTGTTAGAAAATACAAGCATATTTTTGGCGGTACACATTGTTAACATATTTACTATTTTATTAGTTTAGTTTTATATGCATCTACACCATCTATCAAAAGTGACAACTGAAGATAACATGACTTGGCGTATGAATATTCTAGTAGCATTTCTAGCTGTCAGACATCTGTAAAGGACAACAGGTGGGATAAGAGTTTTCTATTGTCTCATTTTAATATTTCGAGATCAAAAACAAGATGATAACAGATAACTAACTCAATAATAACAAGAGTTTTCTGTGAGAACTTAGACCACCACTGTACCTTATCCTTTGCATCCTCCATGAACTCCCAGAATTTTCTTATTTCCTTCAAGTCATCCAATATGTGAATCCTCTTTCTTCCTAAACTCCCTTTTCCCTCAAAATTTCATTTAATGACGTCGTGCCGAAGGCAGTTTTTCCTTATAGTAATTATTTTTTATTAAAATTAAAAAATATTATCTGCAGCTGTTAATTTTTGAGTGATATTAGCAATACCTATATAGCAGCACTAATAAAACAAAAAAACAATAATATTGACCACAAAATAGTTTGTATTTTCTAAAAGCTTCTGAGGCCATCTACCCGCATTTACATGGAAGGAGAGGGGAAAACCATGCATGATAAAAAAACATTAAATACAATCGATAAAGATTCAAACCCTAATCTCTCCGTCATAGATGGGCCAGTTTATTTTGAGAGTAACGCCTAAGACCATGCAGCCACCAAAGTGGTCCACATGTGTAGTGTGTTAGACATCCTGTTTAACACAAACTATCATAATACCATATATATGATACACTGTACATAGGCTCTGTGAACTTAAACTGTGCGCCACTGATATCCATCGGGAACACAACCTTTTCACCGGACATGGACCGAAGTCCACGAGTGCCATTCCGGATACTAAGGCACGCGAAAAAACCAGCCAGCATTTTTAGATTTTAAAAATGCCCATCATTGTGTGCATGGTCTATTACGCTATTTTAGCATTAGAAGACTACGATGATCGTTTAACGTACAAATTATACACATACATTTTTATCTATTTTCTAATGAATTCTTCAACTCTAACAAAAGTGATTATTCACAACTCGTAATGCTATGATATTACGAGCTTCACCATGGTTCGGACTTCAAGTAATCTGTAGGACCTGATATTTCATCTCCTAATTAAACTATCATTATACAAACTTAAGATGCGTTCAAATCGAAAAATATAAGACAAAGTGATATGATGAAATTAACAATATTATTTATATAATGATCTTTTAATTTTCATTAATTTAAACCTTGTTTTAATCTTTACAATGCAGATGGAGTTCGCAAAACGTTGTAGAAGCAATATTTATTTCACAAATATTTGAATAAAAAAAATTGTGATTATTGAACAATATATAATACATATTTAACACTATATATACATATAAACATCATTTGTTACTGAATCCCTTTGAACTTTACCTAAACTTTGAAGGCCTCCCACTAAATACAAATAGAATTTGTGAGTGATTTGATAAAAAAATGTTCATTAAATCATTAAATTTGAATTTAAAAATTAAATTTAAGTTAATACCAACAGGGATTTTTTATTTATTTTATGTATAACAAGTAATAATAACTAATCCAAATGTACTTTTAAATTGAAAACTAATGATACATCAGATATATACTCTTTAGTTCATATGCTCTTATAAATATAGCAGAAAAAATGTGCTTTTCAAGAATTTAAACACCGAATTAAAATAATGTAAATTTACTAATTTCATCATAAAAAAGAGACATGTTAACTTATATTCACACAAAATTATGGACAATAAATTTGTAATACCTCTTCTGTGTCCTAGTTTGCTAATACTTCTTGACAGATTCATCCATTTTCAAATTTACGGTAATTTGACTCGCAGAGACCTCTGTTGAATAAACTTTGAATATAGAGTAATAGTAAAAATAGTCTATAAATTATATCACAGATGGCACCGTCAGTTTATTTTAAGAATCTGGCTCAGAAAACGGACAAATTTAATGAGAAGCATTAGGAGATATACTATACAAAGAGGTATCAAAACAAGAAAACTGTCACTAAAATTTTCATATAAGAATTCAAAATCAAAAGAAATATTTTGAGACGCGTTTATAAAATAAAACACAACCCGATTTATTGAAAAGAGAAAATATAACAAACCTATATCTATTTTAACTAAGTTTTTACAGATTTAAATTGGTTTCATAAAATATTTTATAAATATAGGATATTATAGATTTCAGTTAAAACGGAAAAAAATGTAAAAACCATATTATAAATATTTTTTAAGTGTCTTACAAGCTGAAAATTGGATTTAGATATTTATGGTTCTAAACACATTTTTCGAATAAATATTGGAGATATGTAGTTAAAATATAACGATAAAATTTGTAATGCAATTACTTAAATAAATAACTATTTAATCACCCCTTGGATTAACTCATTAGATATTGGTCAATGATATGGTCAAGTACAGGTTTATAGTAGTGAACGATTAATTTTAAAGATATGCCCATCATTGTGTGCATGGTCTATAGTCGCTATTTTAGCATTAGACTAGACTACGGATGATCGTTTAAACTACAAAATATTACGGCACAGTTTATTATTTTCAAAGAATTCCTTCAACTCTAACAAGTAGTGTTTTATTCACAACTCGTAAATGTGTATATTACAAGCCTTCACCATGGTTCGGATTCCAAGGTTAATCTGTAGGACCTCCATTTCATCTCCTAATCACACTATCTTATAAATAGCTTAATGACGTTCAAATCGAGCAGATACTAAGACGAAGTGATGATGTATAAATAATAATATTATTATAATATGATCATTTTAATTTACATAATTTGAATTGTTTAATAGTTACAATGCAGGTATGAGTCCCAAAACGTTTGTAATACAATATTTATTTCACAACAATTTGAACTAAAACAACAAGATTGTGAATTATTGAACAATATATATACATATCTTATAATATACAATACACTTCCATTTGGTATCTGAATCCTTTGAACTTACCTAAATTTGAATGACCTACCAACTAAACTACAAATAGTAATTTGTGAGTGTATTGATAAAAAATCTGTTCATAAATCATAATTTGATTTAAAAATAAATTTAAGTTAATACAAACAGGGATTATTATTTTATATTATGTATACAAGTAATAATACTAATCAGAAAGTACTTTAAATGAACTAAATGATCATCGATATATACTCTTAGATTATATTTATAATTATAGCAAAAAAATGTGGCTTTTCAAGAATTTAAATATCGAATTAAAATAATGTAAATTTACTAATTTCATCATACACAATGAGAAATGTAACTTATATTTCACACATATTATGACAAATATGTTTGTAATACCTCTTTCTGTGTCCTAGTTTGCTAATACTTCTTGACAGATTCATCCATTTTCAAATTTACGGCTAATTTGACTCGCAGAGACCTCTGTTGATATAACTTTGTAATATAGAGTAATAGTAAAAATAGTCTAGAAATTATATCACAGATGGCACCGTCAGTTATTTTAAGAATCTGGCTCAGAAAACGGACAAATTTATTGAGAAGCATTAGGAGACTATACTATACAAAGAGGTATCAAAACAAGAAAACGTCACTAAAATTTTCACTATAAGAATCTCAAAATCAAAAGAAATATTTTGAGACGCGTTTATAAAATAAAACACAACCTGATTTATTGAAAAAGAGAAAAATTCAACAAACCTATATCTATTTTAACTAAGTTTTTACAGATTTAAATTGGTTTCATAAAATATTTTATAAAATTAGGATATTATAGATTTCAGTTAAAACGGAAAAAATGTAAAAACCATTATTAAATATATTTTTTTAAAGTGTCTTACAAGCTGAAAATTGATTTAGATATCTATGGCTCTAAACACATTTTTCGAATAAATATTGGAGATATGTAGTTAAAATATAACAGATAAAATTTATAATGCAATTACTTAAATAAATAACTATTTAATACCCCTTGGATTAACTCATTAGATATTGGTCATGATATGGTCAAGTACAGGTTTAGCGAAACGATTAATTTTAAAGATATGCCCATCATTGTGTGCATGGTCTATAGTCGCTATTTTAGCATTAGACTAGACTACGGATGATCGTTAAACTACAAAATATACGGCACAGTTTATCTATTTTCCAAAGAATTCCTTCAACTCTAACAAGTAGTGTTTTATTCACAACTCGTAAATGTGTAGTAATTACAAGCCTTCACCATGGTTCGGATCCAAGGTTAATCTGTAGGACCTCCATTTCATCTCCTAATCAACACTATCATTATACATAGCTTAAGTGCGTTCAAATCGAGCAGATACTAAGACGAAGTGATGATGATAATAATAATATTATTTATAATAATGATCTTTAATTTACATAATTTGAATTGTTTTAATAGTTTACAATGCAGGATGGAGTCCGCAAAACGTTGTAATACAATATTTATTTCACAAACATTTGAACTAAAACACAAGATTGTGAATTATTGAACAATATATATATACATATCTTATACTTATATACATATTACAACTTCCATTTGGTTATCTGAATCTCTTTGAACTTTACCTAAACTTTGAATGACCTACCCAACTAAACTACAAATAGTAATTTGTGAGTGTATTTGATAAAAAAATTTTCATTAAATCATAAATTTGAATTTAAAAAATAAATTTAAGTTAATACACAACAGGGATTTATTTATTTATATATTATGTATACAAGTATAATAACTAATCAGAAAGTACTTTAAATGAACTAAATGACACATATATATACTCTTTAGATTATATTTTATAATTATAGCAAAAAAATGTGCCTTTTCAAGAATTTAAATATCGAATTAAAATAATGTAAATTTACTAATTTCATCATACACAATGAGAAATGTAACTTATATTTCACACATATTATGAACAAAATATGTTTGTAATACCTCTTTCTGTGTCCTAGTTTGCTAATACTTCTTGACAGATTCATCCATTTTCAAATTTACGGGCTAATTTGACTCGCAGAGACCTCTGTTGAATAAACTTTGTAATATAGAGTAATAGTAAAAATAGTCTATAAATTATATCACAGATGGCACGTCAGTTATTTTAAGAATCTGGCTCAGAAAACGGACAAATTTATGAGAAGCATTAGGAGACTATACTATACAAAGAGGTATCAAAACAAGAAAACGTCACTAAAATTTTCATATAAGAATCTCAAAATCAAAAGAAATATTTTGAGACGCGTTTATAAAATAAAACACAACCTGATTTATTGAAAAAGAGAAAAATTAACAAACCTATATCTATTTTAACTAAGTTTTTACAGATTTAAATTGGTTTCATAAAATATTTTATAAAATTAGGATATTATAGATTTCAGTTAAAACGGAAAAAATGTAAAAACCATTATTATAATATTTTTTTAAAGTGTCTTACAAGCTGAAAATTGATTTAGATATCTATGGTTCTAAACACATTTTTCGAATAAATATTGGAGATATGTAGTTAAAATATAACAGATAAAATTTGTAATGCAATTACTTAAATAAATAACTATTTAATCACCCCTTGGATTAACTCATTAGATATTGGTCATGATATGGTCAAGTACAGGTTGTAGCGAACGATTAATTTTAAAGATATGCCCATCATTGTGTGCATGGTCTATAGCGCTATTTTAGCATTAGACTAGACTACGGATGATCGTTAAACTACAAAATATACGGAACAGTTTATCTATTTTCCAAAGAATTCCTTCAACTCTAACAAGTAGTGTTTTATTCACAACTCGTAAATGTGTAGAATTACAAGCCTTCACCATGGTTCGGATTCCAAGGTTAATCTGTAGGACCTCCATTTCATCTCCTAATCACACTATCATTATACAAAGCTTAAGTGCGTTCAAATCGAAGCAGATACTAAGACGAAGTGATGATGATAATAAAAATATTATTTATAATAATGATCATTTAATTTACATAATTTGAAATTGTTTTAATAGTTTACAATGCAGGTTGGAGTCCGCAAAACGTTGTAATACAATATTTATTTCACCAAACATTTGAACTAAAACAACGAGATTGTGAATATTGAACAATATATATACATATCTTACCTTATATACATATTACATCTTCCATTTGGTTATCTGAATCCCTTTGAACTTTACCTAAACTTTGAATGACCTACCCAACTAAACTACAAATAGTAATTTGTGAGTGTATTTGATAAAAAAATGTTTCATTAAATCATAAATTTGATTTAAAAAATAAATTAAGGTTAATACACAACAGGGATTATTATTTATTTATATATTATGTATACAATTAATAATAACTAATCAGAAAGTACCTTAAATGAACTAATGATACATCAGATATATACTCTTTAGTTATATCTTTATAATTATAGCAAAAAAATGTGGCTTTTCAAGAATTTAAATATCGAATTAAAATAATGTAAATTTACTAATTTCATCATACACAATGAGAAATGTAACTTATATTTCACACATATTATGAACAAAGTATGTTTGTAATACCTCTTTCTGTGTCCTAGTTGCTAATACTTCTTGACAGATTCATCCATTTTCAAATTTACGGCTAATTTGTCTCGCAGAGACCTCTGTTGAATAAACTTTATAATATAGAGTAATAGTAAAAATAGTCTAAAATTATATCACAGATGGCACCGTCAGTTATTTTAAGAATCTGGCTCAGAAAACCGACAAATTTAATGGGAAGCATTAGGAGACTATAGTATACAAAGAGGTATCAAACAAGAAAACTTCACTAAAATTTTCAGTATAAGAATTCAAAATCAAAAGAAATATTTTGAGACGCGTTTATAAAATAAAACACAACCGATTTATTGAAAAAGAGAAAATATTAACAAACCTAAATCTATTTTAACTAAGTTTTTACAGATTTAAATTAGTTTCATAAAATATTTTATAAAATTAGGATATTATAGATTTCAGTTAAAACGGAAAAATGTAAAAACCATTATTAAATATTTTTTTTAAGTGTCTTACAAGCTGAAAATTGATTTAGATATCTATGGTTCTAAACACATTTTTCGAATAAATATTGGTAAATGTAGTTAAAATATAAAGATAAAATTTTAATGCAATTACTTAAATAAATAACTATTTAATCACCCCTTGTAATAACTCATTAGATATTGGTCATGATATGGTCAAGTACAGGTTTAGCGAACGATTAATTTTAAATATATGCCCATCATTGTGTGCATGGTCTATGTCGCTATTTAGCATTAGACTAGACTACGGATGATCGTTAAGTACAAAATATACGACACAGTTTATCTATTTTCCAAAGAATTCCTTCAACTCTAAAAGTAGTGTTTTATTCACAACTCGGTAATGTGTAGTATTACAAGACTTCACCATGGTTCGGATCAAGGTTAATCTGTAGGACCTCCATTTCATCTCCTAATCACACTATCTTTATACATAGCTTAAGTGCGTTCAAATCGAGCAGATATTAAGACGAAGTGATGATGATAATAAAAATATTATTTATAATAATGATCATTTAATTTACATAATTTGAAATTGTTTTAATAGTTTACAATGCAGGTTGGAGTCCGCAAAACGTTGTAATACAATATTTATTTCACCAAAATTTGAACTAAAACAACAAGATTGTGAATTATTGAACAATATATATACATATTTTACATTATATACATATTACATCCTCCATTTGGTTATCTGAATCCCTTTGAACTTTACCTAAACTTTGAATGGCCTACCCAACTAAACTACAAATAGTAATTTGTTAGTGTATTTGATAAAAAAATGTTTCATTAAATCATAAATTTGAATTTAAAAATAAATTTAAGGTTAATACACAACAGGGATTTATTTATTTATATATTATGTATACAAGTAATAATAACTAATCAGAAAGTACTTTAAATGAACTAAATGATTCATCAGATATATACTCTTTAGTTTATTCTTTATAATTATAGCAGAAAAAAATGTTCTTTTCAAGAATTTAAAACGAATTAAAATAATGTAAATTTACTAATTTCATCATATAAAATGAGACATGTAACTTATATTTCACACATATTATGACATAATATGTTTGTAATACCTCTTTCTGTGTCCTAGTTTGCTAATACTTCTTGACAGATTCATCCCATTTTCAAATTTACGGCTAATTTGACTCGCAGAGACCTCTGTTGAATAAACTTTGTAATATAGAATAATAGTAAAAATAGTCTATAAATTATATCACAGATGGCACCGTCAGTTATTTTAATAATCTGGCTCAGAAAAACCGACAAATTTAATGGGAAGCATTAGGAGACTATAGTATACAAAGAGGTATCAAAACAAGAAAACTTCACTAAAATTTTCAGTATAAGAATCTCAAAATCAAAAGAAATATTTTGAGACGCGTTTATAAAATAAAACACAACCCGATTTATTGAAAAAGAGAAAATATTAACAAACCTAAATCTATTTTAACTAAGTTTTTACAGATTTAAATTAGTTTCATAAAATATTTATAAAATTAGGATATTATAGATTTCAGTTAAAACGGAAAAAATGTAAAAACCATTATTAAAATATTTTTTTTTAAGTGTCTTACAAGCTGAAAATTGATTTAGATATCTATGGTTCTAAACACATTTTTCGAATAAATATTGGTAATATGTAGTTAAAATATAACAGATAAAATTTGTAATGCAATTACTTAAATAAATAACTATTTAATCACCCCTTGTAATAACTCATTAGATATTGGTCATGATATGGTCAAGTACAGGTTGTAGCGAACGATTAATTTTAAAGATATGCCCATCATTGTGTGCATGGTCTATGTCGCTATTTTAGCATTAGACTAGACTACGGATGATCGTTTAAGTACAAAATATACGACACAGTTTATCTATTTTCCAAAGAATTCCTTCAACTCTAAAAAGTAGTGTTTTATTCACAACTCGGTAATGTGTAGTATTACAAGACTTCACCATGGTTCGGATCCAAGGTTAATCTGTAGGACCTCCATTTCATCTCCTAATCACACTATCTTTATACATAGCTTAAGTGCGTTCAAATCGAGCAGATATTAAGACGAAGTGATGATGATAATAAAAATATTATTTATAATAATGATCATTTAATTTACATAATTTGAAATTGTTTTAATAGTTTACTATGCAGGTTGGAGTCCGCAAAACGTTGTAATACAATATTTATTTCACCAAAATTTGAACTAAAACAACAAGATTGTGAATTATTGAACAATATATATACATATATTATACTTATATACATATTACACCATCCATTTGGTTATCTGAATCCCTTTGAACTTTACCTAAACTTTGAATGGCCTACCCAACTAAACTACAAATAGTAATTTGTTAGTGTATTTGGTAAAAAAATGTTTCATTAAATCATAAATTTGAATTTAAAAAATAAATTTAAGGTTAATACACAACAGGGATTTATTTATTTATATATTATGTATACAAGTAATAATAACTAATCAGAAAGTACTTTAAATGAACTAAATGATTCATCAGATATATACTCTTTAGATTATTTCTTTATAATTATAGCAGAAAAAAATGTTCCTTTTCAAGAATTTAAACACCGAATTAAAATAATGTAAATTTACTAATTTCATCATATAAAATGAGACATGTAACTTATATTTCACACATATTATGACCATAATATGTTTGTAATACCTCTTTCTGTGTCCTAGTTTGCTAATACTTCTTGACAGATTCATCCCATTTTCAAATTTACGGGCTAATTTGACTCGCAGAGACCTCTGTTGAATAAACTTTGTAATATAGAATAATAGTAAAAATAGTCTATAAATTATATCACAGATGGCACCGTCAGTTATTTTAATAATCTGGCTCAGAAAGCGGACAAATTTAATGAGAAGCATTAGGAGACTATACTATACACAGAGGTATCAAAAAGGAAAACGTCACTAAAATTTTCACTATAAGAATCTCAAAATCAAAAAAAATATTTTGAGACGCGTTTATAAAATAAAACACAACCTGATTTATTGAAAAAGAGAAAATATTAACAAACCTATATCTATTTTAACTAAGCTGTTTACAGATTTAAATTGGTTTCATAAAATATTTTATAAAATTAGGATATTATAGATTTCAGTTAAAACGGAGAAAATGTAAAAACCATTATTAATATATTCTTTTAATGTGTCTTACAAGCTTAAAATGATTTAATATATATGTTTCTAAACACATTTTTCGAATAAATATTGGAGATATGTAGTTAAAATATAACTGATAAAATTTGTAATGCAATTACTTAAATAAATAACTATTTAATCACCCCTTGGATTAACTCATTAGATATTGGTCATGATATGGTCAAGTACAGGTTATAGCGAACGATTAATTTTAAATATGCCCATCATTGTGTGCATGGTCTATGTCGCTATTTTAGCATTAGACTAGACTACGGATGATCGTTAAACTACAAAATATACGGCACAGTTTATCTATTTTCCAAAGAATTCCTTCAACTCTAAAAAGTAGTGTTTTATTCACAACTCGGTAATGTGTAGTATTACAAGACTTCACCATGGTTCGGATCCAAGGTTAATCTGTAGGACCTCCATTTCATCTCCTAATCAAACTATCATTATACAATGCTTAAGGGCGTTCAAATCGAGCAGATACTAAGACGAAGTGATGATGATAATAATAATATTATTAATAATAATGATTTTTAATGTACATAATTTGACATTGTTTTGATAGTTTACAATGCAGGATGGAGTCCGCCAAACGTTGTAATACAATATTTATTTCACAAACATTTAAACTAAAACAACAAGATTGGGAATTATTGAACAATATATATACATATCTTATACTAATATAAATATATATATATATATATTACACCTTCCATTTGGTTACCTGAATCTCCTTGAACTTTACCTAAACTTTGAATGACCTACACAACTAAACTACAAATAGTAATTTGTGAGTGTATTTGATAAAAAAAGTTTCATTAAATCATAAATTTGGATTTAAAAAATAAATTTAAGATTAATACACAACAGGGATTTATTTATTTATATATTATGTATACAAGTAATAATAACTAATCAGAAAGTACCTTAAATGAACTAAATGATACATCAGATATATTCTCTTTAGATTATATCATTATAATTATAGCAGAAAAAATGTGACTTTTCATGAATTTAAACACCGAATTAAAATAATGTAAATTTACTAATTTCATCAACACAATGAGAAATGTAACTTATATTTCACACATATTATGAACTAAATATGTTTGTAATACCTCTTTCTGTGTCCTAATTTGCTAATACTTCTTGACAGATTCATTCCATTTTCAAATTTACGGGCTAATTTGACTCGCAGAGACCTCTGTTGAATAAACTTTGTAATATAGAGTAATAGTAAAAATAGTTTATAAATTATATCACAGATGGCACCGTCAGTTATTTTAAGAATCTGGCTCAGAAAACGGACAAATTTAATGAGAAGTATTAGGAGACTAAACTATACAAAGAGGTATCAAAACAAGAAAACGACACTATAATTTTAACTATAATAATCTCAAAATCAAAAGAAATATTTTGAGACGCGTTTATAAAATAAAAACAACCTGATTTATTGAAAAAGAGAAAATGTCAACAAACGAATATCTATTTTAACTAATCTGTTTACAGATTTAAATTGGTTTCATAAAATATTTTATAAAATTAGGATATAATAGATTTCAGTTAAAACGGAGAAAATGTAAAAACCATTATTAATATATTTTTTTAATGTGTCTTACAAGCTGAAAATTGATTTAGATATCTATGGTTCTAAACACATTTTTCGAATAAATATTGGAGATATGTAGTTAAAATACAACAGATAAAATTTGTAATGCAATTACTTAAATAAATAACTATTTAATCACCCCTTGTAATAACTCATTAGATATTGGTCATGATATGGTCAAGTACAGGTTGTAGCGAACGATTAATTTTAAAGATATGCCCATCATTGTGTGCATGGTCTATAGCGCTATTTTAGCATTAGACTAGACTACGGATGATCGTTAAAATACAAAATATACGGCACGGTTTGCCTAATTTCTAAAGAATTACTTCGACTCTAACAAGTAGTGTTTTATTCACAACTCGTAAATGTGTAGAATCACAAGTCTTCACCATGGTTCGGAACCAAGGTTAATCTGTAGGACCTCTATTTCATCTCCTAATCAAACTATCATTATACAATGCTTAAGTGCGTTCAAATCGAGCAGATACTAAGACGAAGTGATGATGATAATAATAATATTATTTATAATGATCTTTTAATTTACATAATTTGACATTGTTTTAATAGTTTACAATGCAGGATGGAGTCCGCAAAACGTTGTAATACAATATTTATTTCACAAACATATGAACTCAAACAACAAGATTGTGAATTATTGAACTATATATATATACATATCTTATACTAATATAAATATATATATATTACACCTTCCATTTGGTTATCTGAATCTCCTTGAACTTTACCTAAACTTTGAATGACCTACCCAACTAAACTACAAATAGTAATTTGTGAGTGTATTTGATAAAAAATGTTTCATTAAATCATAAATTTGGATTTAAAAAATAAATTTAAGGTTAATACACAACAGGGATTTATTTATTTATTTATTTATTTATATATTATGTATACAATTAATAATAACTAATCAGAAAGTACCTTAAATGAACTAATGATACATCAGATATATACTCTTTAGTTTATATCTTTATAATTATAGCAAAAAAAATGTGGCTTTTCAAGAATTTAAATATCGAATTAAAATAATGTAAATTTACTAATTTCATCATACACAATGAGAAATGTAACTTATATTTCACACATATTATGAACATAATATGTTTGTAATACCTCATTCTGTGTCCTAGTTAGCTAATACTTCTTGACATATTCATCTCATTTTCAAATTTACGGCCTAATTTGTCTCGCAGAGACCTCTGTTGAATAAACTTTATAATATAGAGTAAGAGTAAAAATAGTCTATTAAATTATATCACAGATGGCACCGTCCGTTTTTTTAAGAATCTGGCTCAGAAAACCGACAAATTTAATGAGAAGCATTAGGAGACTATACTATACAAAGAGGTATCAAAACAAGAAAACTTCACTAAAATTTTCAGTATAAGAATCTCAAAATCAAAAGAAATATTTTGAGACGCGTTTATAAAATAAAACACAACCTGAGTTATTGAAAAAGAGAAAATGTTAACAAACCTAAATCTATTTTAAATAAGTTTTTACAGATTTAAATTAGTTTCATAAAATATTTTATAAAATTAGGATATTATAGATTTCAGTTAAAACGGTGAAAATGTAAAAACCATTAATAAAATATTTTTTTAAAGTGTCTTTCAAACTGAAAATTGATTTAGATATCTATGGTTCTAAACACATTTTTCGAATAAATATTGGTAATATGTAGTTAAAATATAACAGATAAAATTTATAATGCAATTACTTAAATAAATAACCATTTAATCACCCCTTGGATTAACTCATTAGATATTGATCATGATATGGTCAAGTACAGGTTGTAACGAAAGATTAATTTTAAAGATTTGCCCCTCATTGTGTACATGGTCTATAGCGCTATTTTAGCATTAGACTAGTCTACGGGTGATCGTTTAACTACAAAATATACGGCACAGTTTATCTATTTTACAAAGAATTCCTTCAACTCTAACAAGTAGTGTTTTATTCACAACTCGTAAATGTGTAGAATTACAAGCCTTCACCATGGTTCGGATCCAAGGTTAATCTGTAGGACCTCCATTTCATCTCCTAATCACACTATCATTATACATAGCTTAAGTGCGTTCAAATCGAGCAGATATTAAGACGAAGTGATGATGATAATAAAAATATTATTTATAATAATGATCATTTAAATTACATAATTTGAAATTGTTTTAATAGTTTACAATGCAGGGTGGAGTCCGCAAAACGTTGTAATACAATATTTATTTCACCAACATTTGAACTAAAACAACAAGATTGTGAATTATTGAACAACATATATACATATCTTATACTTATATAAATATTACACCTTCCATTTGGTTATCTGAATCCCTTTGAACTTTACCTAAACTTTGAATGACCTACCCAACTAAACTACAAATAGTAATTTGTGAGTGTATTTGTAAAAAAATGTTTCATTAAATCATAAATTTGGATTTAAAAATTAAATTTAAGGTTAATTCACAACAGGGATGTATCTATTTATTTATATATTATGTATACAATTAATAACAACTAATCAGAAAGTACCTTAAATGAACTAATGATACATCATATATATACTCTTTAGTTTATATCTTTATAATTATAGCAAAAAAAAATGTGGCTTTTCAAGAATTTAAATATCGAATTAAAATAATGTAAATTTACTAATTTCATCATACACAATGAGAAATGTAACTTATATTTCACACATATTATGAACATAATATGTTTGTAATACCTCTTTCTGTGTCCTAGTTAGCTAAAACTTCTTGACAGATTCATCCCATTTTCAAATTTACGGGCTAATTTGACTCGCAGAGACCTCTGTTGAATAAACTTTTTAATATAGAGTAATAGTAAAAATAGTCTATAAATTATATCACAGATGGCACCGTCAGTTATTTTAAGAATTTGGCTCAGAAAGCGGACAAATTTAATGAGAAGCATTAGGAGACTATACTATACAAAGAGGTATCAAAAAAGAAAACGTCACTAAAATTTCCACTATAAGAATCTCAAAATCAAAAGAAATATTTAGAGACACCTTTATAAAATAAAAACAACCTGATTTATTGAAAAAGAGAAAATATTAACAAACCTATATCTATTTTAACTAAGCTGTTTACAGATTTTAATTGGTTTCATAAAATATTTTATAAAATTAGGATATTATGGATTTCAGTTAAAACGGAGAAAATGTAAAAACCATTATTAATATATTCTTTTAATGTGTCTTACAAGCTTAAAACTGATTTAAATATCTATGGTTCTAAACACATTTTTCGAATAAATATTGGAGATATGTAATTAAAATATAACTGATAAAATTTGTAATTCAATTACTTAAATAAATAACTATTTAATCACCCCTTGGATTAACTCATTAAATATTGGTCATGATATGGTCAAGTACAGGTTATAGCGAACGATTAATTTTAAATATATGCCCATCATTGTGTGCATGGTCTATGTCGCTATTTTAGCATTAGACTAGACTACGGATGATCGTTAAATTACAAAATATACGGCACAGTTTATCTATTTTCCAAAGAATTCCTTCAACTCTAAAAAGTAGTGTTTTATTCACAACTCGGTAATGTGTAGTATTACAAGACTTCACCATGGTTCGGATCCAAGGTTAATCTGTAGGACCTCCATTTCATCTCCTAATCAAACTATCATATACAATGCTTAAGGGCGTTCAAATCGAGCAGATACTAAGACGAAGTGATGATGATAATAATAATATTATTTATAATAATGATCTTTTAATGTACATAATTTGACATTGTTTTGATAGTTTACAATGCAGGATGGAGTCCGCCAAACGTTGTAATACAATATTTATTTCACAAACATTTGAACTAAAACAACAAGATTGGGAATTATTGAACAATATATATACATATCTTATACTAATATAATATATATATATATATTACACCTTCCATTTGGTTATCTGAATCTCCTTGAACTTTACCTAAACTTTGAATGACCTACCCAACTAAACTACAAATAGTAATTTGTGAGTTTATTTGATAAAAAAATGTTTCATTAAATCATAAATTTGGATTTAAAAAATAAATTTAAGATTAATACACAACAGGGATTTATTTATTTATTTCATTATATATTATGTATAAAAATAATAATAACTAATCAGAAAGTACCTTAAATGAACTAAATGATACATCAGTTATATTCTCTTTAGATTATATCATAATAATTATAGCAGAAAAAATGTGACTTTTCATGAATTTAAACATCGAATTAAAATAATGTAAATTTACTAATTTAATCAACACAATGAGAAATGTAACTTATATTTCACACTTATTATGAACAAAATATGTTTGTAATACCTCTTTCTGTGTCCTAGTTTGCTAATACTTCTTGACAGATTCATTCCATTTTCAAATTTACGGGCTAATTTGACACGCAGAGACCTCTGTTGAATAAATTTTGTAATATAGAGTAATAGTAAAAATAGTCTATAAATTATATCACAGATGGCACCGTCAGTTATTTTAAGAATCTGGCTCAGAAAACGGACAAATTTAATGAGAAGCATTAGGAGACTATAATATACAAAGAGGTATCAAAATGAAAAAAAACGACACTATAATTTTCACTATAATAATCTCAAAAAAAAAGAAATATTTTGAGACGCGTTTATAAAATAAAAACAACCTGATTTATTGAAAAAGAGAAAATATTAACAAACCTATATCTATTTTAACTAAGCTGTTTACAGATTTAAACTGGTTTCATAAAATATTTTATAAAATTAGGATATTATAGATTTCAGTTAAAACGGAGAAAATGTAAAAAACATTATTAATATATTTTTTTTAAATGTCTTACAAGCTGAAAATTGATTTAGATATCTATAGTTCTAAATACATTTTTCGAATAAATATTGGAGATATGTAGTTAAAATATAACAGATAAAATTTGTAATGCAATTACTTAAATAAATAACTATTTAATCACCCTTGTAATAAATCATTAGATATTGGTCATGATATGGTCAAGTACAGGTTGTAGCGAACGATTAATTTTAAAGATATGCCCATCATTGTGTGCATGGTCTATGTCGCTATTTTAGCATTAGACTAGACTACGGATGATCGTTAAAATACAAAATATACGGCACAGTTTGCCTAATTTCTAAAGAATTACTTCGACTCTAACAAGTAGTGTTTTATTCACAACTCGTAAATGTGTAGAATTACAAGTCTTCACCATGGTTCGGAACCAAGGTTAATCTGTAGGACCTCCATTTCATCTCCTAATCACACTATCATTATACATAGCTTAAGTGCGTTCAAATCGAGCAGATATTAAGACGAAGTGATGATGATAATAAAAATATTATTTATAATAATGATCATTTAATTTACATAATTTGAAATTGTTTTAATAGTTTACAATGCAGGTTGGAGTCCGCAAAACGTTGTAATACAATATTTATTTCACCAACATTTGAACTAAAACAACAAGATTGTGAATTATTGAACAATATATATACATATCTTATACTTATATACATATTACACCTTCCATTTGGTTATCTGAATCCCTTTGAACTTTACCTAAACTTTGAATGACCTACCCAACTAAACTACAAATAGTAATTTGTGAGTGTATTTGATAAAAAAATGTTTCATTAAATCATAAATTTGGATTTAAAAATTAAATTTAAGGTTAATACACAACAGGGATGTATCTATTTATTTATATATTATGTATACAATTAATAATAACTAATCAGAAAGTACCTTAAATGAACTAATGATACATCAGATATATACTCTTTAGTTTATATCTTTATAATTATAGCAAAAAAAAAATGTGGCTTTTCAAGAATTTAAATATCGAATTAAAATAATGTAAATTTACTAATTTCATCATACAAAATGAGAAATGTAACTTATATTTCACACATATTATGAACATAATATGTTTGTAATATCTCTTTCTGTGTCCTAGTTTGCTAATACTTCTTGACAGATTCATCCCATTTTTCAAATTTACGGGCTAATTTGACTCGCAGAGACCTCTGTTGAATAAACTTTGTAATATAGAGTAATAGTAAAAATAGTCTATAAATTATATCACAGATGGCACCGTCAGTTATTTTAATAATTTGGCTCAGAAAGCGGACAAATTTAATGAGAAGCATTAGGAGACTATACTATACAAAGAGGTATCAAAAAAGAAAACGTCACTAAAATTTTCACTATAAGAATTTCAAAATCAAAATAAATATTTTGAGACACGTTTATAAAATAAAACACAGGCTGATTTATTGAAAAAGAGAAAATATTAACAAACCTATATCTATTTTAACTAAGCTGTTTACAGATTTAAATTGGTTTCATAAAATATTTATAAAATTAGGATATTATAGATTTCAGTTAAAACGGAGAAAATGTAAAAAAGATTATTAATATATTTTTTTTAAGTGTCTTACAAGCTGAAAATTGATTTAGATATCTATGGTTCTAAACACATTTTTCGAATAAATATTGGAGATATCTAGTTAAAATATAACAGATAAAATTTGTAATGCAATTACTTAAATAAATAACTATTTAATCACCCCTTGTAATAAATCATTAGATATTGGTCTAGATATGGTCAAGTACAGGTTGTAGCGAACGAATAATTTTAAAGATATGCCCATCATTGTGTGCATGGTCTATGTCGCTATTTTAGCATTAGACTAGACTACGGATGATCGTTAAAATACAAAATATACGGCACAGTTTGCCTAATTTCTAAAGAATTACTTCGACTCTAACAAGTAGTGTTTTATTCACAACTCGTAAATGTGTAGAATTACAAGTCTTCACCATGGTTCGGAACCAAGGTTAATCTGTAGGACCTCCATTTCATCTCCTAATCACACTATCATTATACATAGCTTAAGTGCGTTCAAATCGAGCAGATATTAAGACGAAGTGATGATGATAATAAAAATATTATTTATAATAATGATCATTTAATTTACATAATTTGAAATTGTTTTAATAGTTTACAATGCAGGTTGGAGTCCGCAAAACGTTGTAATACAATATTTATTTCACCAACATTTGAACTAAAACAACGAGATTGTGAATTATTGAACAATATATATACATATCTTACACTTATATACATATTACACCTTCCATTTGGTTATCTGAATCCCTTTGAACTTTACCTAAACTTTGAATGACCTACCCAACTAAACTACAAATAGTAATTTGTGAGTGTATTTGATAAAAAAATGTTTCATTAAATCATAAATTTGGATTTAAAAATTAAATTTAAGGTTAATACACAACAGGGATGTATCTATTTATTTATATATTATGTATACAATTAATAATAACTAATCAGAAAGTACCTTAAATGAACTAATGATACATCAGATATATACTCTTTAGTTTATATCTTTATAATTATAGCAAAAAAAAATGTGGCTTTTCAAGAATTTAAATATCGAATTAAAATAATGTAAATTTACTAATTTCATCAACACAATGAGAAATGTAACTTATATTTCACACATATTATGAACAAAATATGTTTGTAATACCTCTTTCTGTGTCCTAGTTTGCTAATACTTCTTGACAGATTCATCCCATTTTCAAATTTATGGGCTAATTTGACTCGCAGAGACCTCTGTTGAATAAACTTTGTAATATAGAGTAATAGTAAAAATAGTTTATAAATTATATCACAGATGGCACCGTCAGTTATTTTAATAACTTGGCTCAGAAAGCGGACAAATTTAATGAGAAGCATTAGGAGACTATACTATACAAAGAGGTATCAAAAAAGAAAACGTCACTAAAATTTTCACTATAAGAATCTCAAAATCAAAAGGAATATTTTGAGACACGTTTATAAAATAAAACACAATCTGATTTATTGAAAAAGAGAAAATATTAACAAACCTATATCTATTTTAACTAAGCTGTTTACAGATTTTAATTGGTTTCATAAATTATTTTATAAAATTAGGATATTATGGATTTCAGTTAAAACGAAGAAAATGTAAAAACCATTATTAATATATTCTTTTAATGTGTCTTACAAGCTTAAAACTGATTTAAATATCTATGGTTCTAAACACATTTTTCGAATAAATATTGGAGATATGTAATTAAAATATAACTGATAAAATTTGTAATTCAATTACTTAAATAAATAACTATTTAATCACCCCTTGGATTATCTCATTAGATATTGGTCATGATATGGTCAAGTACAGGTTATAGAGAACGATTAATTTTAAAGATATGCCCATCATTGTGTGCATGGTCTATGTCGCTATTTTAGCATTAGACTAGACTACGGATGATCGTTAAACTACAAAATATACGGCACAGTTTATCTATTTTCCAAAGAATTCCTTCAACTCTAAAAAGTAGTGTTTTATTCACAACTCGGTAATGTGTAGTATTACAAGACTTCACCATGGTTCGGATCCAAGGTTAATCTGTAGGACCTCCATTTCATCTCCTAATAAAACTATCATTATACAATGCTTAAGGGCGTTCAAATCGAGCAGATACTAAGACGAAGTGATGATAATAATAATAATATTATTTATAATAATGATCTTTTAATGTACATAATTTGACATTGCTTTGATAGTTTACAATGCAGGATGGAGTCCGCAAAACGTTGTAATACAATATTTATTTCACAAACATTTGAACTAAATCAACAAGATTGGGAATTATTGACCAATATATATACATATCTTATACTAATATAAATATATATATATTACACCTTCCATTTGGTTATCTGAATCTCCTGAACTTTACCTAAACTTTGAATGACCTACCCAACTAAACTATAAATAGTAATTTGTGAGTGTATTTGATAAAAAAATGTTTCATTAACTCATAAATTTGGATTTAAAAAATAAATTTAAGATTAATACACAACAGGGATTTATTTATTTATATATTATGTATACAAGTAATAATAACTAGTCAGAAAGTACCTTAAATGAACTAAATGATACATCAGATATATTCTCTTTTGATTATATCATTATAATTATAGCAGAAAAAAAGTGACTTTTCATGAATTTTAACATCGAATTAAAATAATGTAAATTTACTAATTTCATCAACACAATGAGAAATGTAACTTATATTTCACACATATTATGAACTAAATATGTTTGTAATACCTCTTTCTGTGTCCTAGTTTGCTAATACTTCTTGACAGATTCATTCCATTTTCAAATTTACGGGCTAATTTGACACGCAGAGACCTCTGTTGAATAAATTTTGTAATATAGAGTAATAGTAAAAATAGTCTATAAATTATATCACAGATGGCACCGTCAGTTATTTTAAGAATCTGGCTCAGAAAACGGACAAATTTAATGAGAAGCATTAGGAGACTATACTATACAAAGAGGTATCAAAACAAGAAAACGACACTATAATTTTCACTATAGTAATCTCAAAATCAAAAGAAATATTTTGTGACGCGTTTATAAAATAAAAACAACCTGATTTATAAAAAAAGAGAAAATATTAACAAACCTATATCTATTTTAACTAAGCTGTTTACAGATTTAAATTGGTTTCATAAAATATTTTATAAAATTAGGATATAATAGATTTCAGTTAAAACGGAGAAAATGTAAAAACCATTATTAATATATTTTTTTTTAAGTGTCTTACAAGCTGAAAATTGATTTAGATATCTATGGTTCTAAACACATTTTTCGAATAAATATTGGAGATATGTAGTTAAAATATAACAGATAAAATTTGTAATGCAATTACTTAAATTAATAACTATTTAATCACCCCTTGTAATAAATCATTAGATATTGGTCATGATATGGTCAAGTACAGGTTGTAGCGAACGATTAATTTTAAAGATATGCCCATCATTGTGTGCATGGTCTATAGCGCTATTTTAGCATTAGACTAGACTACGGATGATCGTTAAAATACAAAATATACGGCACAGTTTGCCTAATTTATAAAGAATTACTTCGACTCTAACAAGTAGTGTTTTATTCACAACTCGTAAATGTGTAGAATTACAAGTCTTCACCATGTTTCGGAACCAAGGTTAATCTGTAGGACCTCCATTTCATCTCCTAATCACACTATCATTATACATAGCTTAAGTGCGTTCAAATCGAGCAGATATTAAGACGAAGTGATGATGATAATAAAAATATTATTTATAATAATGATCATTTAATTTACATAATTTGAAATTGTTTTAATAGTTTAAAATGCAGGTTGGAGTCCGCAAAACGTTGTAATACAATATTTATTTCACCAACATTTGAACTAAAACAACAAGATTGTGAATTATTGAACAACATATATACATATCTTATACTTATATAAATATTACACCTTCCATTTGGTTATCTGAATCCCTTTGAACTTTACCTAAACTTTGAATGACCTACCCAACTAAACTACAAATAGTAATTTGTGAGTGTATTTGTAAAAAAATGTTTCATTAAATCATAAATTTGGATTTAAAAATTAAATTTAAGGTTAATTCACAACAGGGATGTATCTATTTATTTATATATTATGTATACAATTAATAACAACTAATCAGAAAGTACCTTAAATGAACTAATGATACATCATATATATACTCTTTAGTTTATATCTTTATAATTATAGCAAAAAAAAATGTGGCTTTTCAAGAATTTAAATATCGAATTAAAATAATGTAAATTTACTAATTTCATCATACACAATGAGAAATGTAACTTATATTTCACACATATTATGAACATAATATGTTTGTAATACCTCTTTCTGTGTCCTAGTTAGCTAATACTTCTTGACAGATTCATCAAATTTTCAAATTTACGGGCTAATTTGACTCGCAGAGACCTCTGTTGAATAAACTTTTTAATATAGAGTAATAGTAAAAATAGTCTATAAATTATATCACAGATGGCACCGTCAGTTATTTTAATAATTTGGCTCAGAAAGCGGACAAATTTAATGAGAAGCATTAGGAGACTATACTATACAAAGAGGTATCAAAAAAGAAAACGTCACTAAAATTTCCACTATAAGAATCTCAAAATCAAAAGAAATATTTAGAGACACCTTTATAAAATAAAATCAACCTGATTTATTGAAAAAGAGAAAATATTAACAAACCTATATCTATTTTAACTAAGCTGTTTACAGATTTTAATTGGTTTCATAAAATATTTTATAAAATTAGGATATTATGGATTTCAGTTAAAATGGAGAAAATGTAAAAACCATTATTAATATATTCTTTTAATGTGTCTTACAAGCTTAAAACTGATTTAAATATCTATGGTTCTAAACACATTTTTCGAATAAATATTGGAGATATGTAATTAAAATATAACTGATAAAATTTGTAATTCAATTACTTAAATAAATAACTATTTAATCACCCCTTGGATTAACTCATTAAATATTGGTCATGATATGGTCAAGTACAGGTTATAGCGAACGATTAATTTTAAATATATGCCCATCATTGTGTGCATGGTCTATGTCGCTATTTTAGCATTAGACTAGACTACGGATGATCGTTAAATTACAAAATATACGGCACAGTTTATCTATTTTCCAAAGAATTCCTTCAACTCTAAAAAGTAGTGTTTTATTCACAACTCGGTAATGTGTAGTATTACAAGACTTCACCATGGTTCGGATCCAAGGTTAATCTGTAGGACCTCCATTTCATCTCCTAATCAAACTATCATATACAATGCTTAAGGGCGTTCAAATCGAGCAGATACTAAGACGAAGTGATGATGATAATAATAATATTATTTATAATAATGATCTTTTAATGTACATAATTTGACATTGTTTTGATAGTTTACAATGCAGGATGGAGTCCGCCAAACGTTGTAATACAATATTTATTTCACAAACATTTGAACTAAAACAACAAGATTGGGAATTATTGAACAATATATATACATATCTTATACTAATATAAATATATATATATATATTACACCTTCCATTTGGTTATCTGAATCTCCTTGAACTTTACCTAAACTTTGAATGACCTACCCAACTAAACTACAAATAGTAATTTGTGAGTTTATTTGATAAAAAAATGTTTCATTAAATCATAAATTTGGATTTAAAAAATAAATTTAAGATTAATACACAACAGGGATTTATTTATTTATTTATATATTATGTATACAAGTAATAATAACTAATCAGAAAGTACCTTAAATGAACTAAATGATACATCAGTTATATTCTCTTTAGATTATATCATAATAATTATAGCAGAAAAAATGTGACTTTTCATGAATTTAAACATCGAATTAAAATAATGTAAATTTACTAATTTAATCAACACAATGAGAAATGTAACTTATATTTCACACTTATTATGAACAAAATATGTTTGTAATACCTCTTTCTGTGTCCTAGTTTGCTAATACTTCTTGACAGATTCATTCCATTTTCAAATTTACGGGCTAATTTGACACGCAGAGACCTCTGTTGAATAAATTTTGTAATATAGAGTAATAGTAAAAATAGTCTATAAATTATATCACAGATGGCACCGTCAGTTATTTTAAGAATCTGGCTCAGAAAACGGACAAATTTAATGAGAAGCATTAGGAGACTATAATATACAAAGAGGTATCAAAATGAAAAAAAACGACACTATAATTTTCACTATAATAATCTCAAAAAAAAAGAAATATTTTGAGACGCGTTTATAAAATAAAAACAACCTGATTTATTGAAAAAGAGAAAATATTAACAAACCTATATCTATTTTAACTAAGCTGTTTACAGATTTAAACTGGTTTCATAAAATATTTTATAAAATTAGGATATTATAGATTTCAGTTAAAACGGAGAAAATGTAAAAAACATTATTAATATATTTTTTTTAAATGTCTTACAAGCTGAAAATTGATTTAGATATCTATAGTTCTAAATACATTTTTCGAATAAATATTGGAGATATTTAGTTAAAATATAACAGATAAAATTTGTAATGCAATTACTTAAATAAATAACTATTTAATCACCCCTTGTAATAAATCATTAGATATTGGTCATGATATGGTCAAGTACAGGTTGTAGCGAACGATTAATTTTAAAGATATGCCCATCATTGTGTGCATGGTCTATGTCGCTATTTTAGCATTAGACTAGACTACGGATGATCGTTAAAATACAAAATATACGGCACAGTTTGCCTAATTTCTAAAGAATTACTTCGACTCTAACAAGTAGTGTTTTATTCACAACTCGTAAATGTGTAGAATTACAAGTCTTCACCATGTTTCGGAACCAAGGTTAATCTGTAGGACCTCCATTTCATCTCCTAATCACACTATCATTATACATAGCTTAAGTGCGTTCAAATCGAGCAGATATTAAGACGAAGTGATGATGATAATAAAAATATTATTTATAATAATGATCATTTAATTTACATAATTTGAAATTGTTTTAATAGTTTACAATGCAGGTTGGAGTCCACAAAACGTTGTAATACAATATTTATTTCACCAACATTTGAACTAAAACAACAAGATTGTGAATTATTGAACAATATATATACATATCTTATACTTATATACATATTACACCTTCCATTTGGTTATCTGAATCCCTTTGAACTTTACCTAAACTTTGAATGACCTACCCAACTAAACTACAAATAGTAATTTGTGAGTGTATTTGATAAAAAAATGTTTCATTAAATCATAAATTTGGATTTAAAAATTAAATTTAAGGTTAATACACAACAGGGATGTATCTATTTATTTATATATTATGTATACAATTAATAATAACTAATCAGAAAGTACCTTAAATGAACTAATGATACATCAGATATATACTCTTTAGTTTATATCTTTATAATTATAGCAAAAAAAAAATGTGGCTTTTCAAGAATTTAAATATCGAATTAAAATAATGTAAATTTACTAATTTCATCATACAAAATGAGAAATGTAACTTATATTTCACACATATTATGAACATAATATGTTTGTAATATCTCTTTCTGTGTCCTGTTTGCTAATACTTCTTGACAGATTCATCCCATTTTTCAAATTTACGGGCTAATTTGACTCGCAGAGACCTCTGTTGAATAAACTTTGTAATATAGAGTAATAGTAAAAATAGTCTATAAATTATATCACAGATGGTACCGTCAGTTATTTTAATAATTTGGCTCAGAAAGCGGACAAATTTAATGAGAAGCATTAGGAGACTATACTATACAAAGAGGTATCAAAAAAGAAAACGTCACTAAAATTTTCACTATAAGAATTTCAAAATCAAAATAAATATTTTGAGACACGTTTATAAAATAAAACACAGGCTGATTTATTGAAAAAGAGAAAATATTAACAAACCTATATCTATTTTAAACTAAGCTGTTTACAGATTTAAATTGGTTTCATAAAATATTTTATAAAATTAGGATATTATAGATTTCAGTTTAAAACGGAGAAAATGTAAAAAAGATTATTAATATATTTTTTTAAGTGTCTTACAAGCTGAAAATTGATTTAGATATCTATGGTTCTAAACACATTTTTCGAATAAATATTGGAGATATCTAGTTAAAATATAACAGATAAAATTTGTAATGCAATTACTTAAATAAATAACTATTTAATCACCCCTTGTAATAAATCATTAGATATTGGTCTAGATATGGTCAAGTACAGGTTGTAGCGAACGAATAATTTTAAAGATATGCCCATCATTGTGTGCATGGTCTATGTCGCTATTTTAGCATTAGACTAGACTACGGATGATCGTTAAAATACAAAATATACGGCACAGTTTGCCTAATTTCTAAAGAATTACTTCGACTCTAACAAGTAGTGTTTTATTCACAACTCGTAAATGTGTAGAATTACAAGTCTTCACCATGGTTCGGAACCAAGGTTAATCTGTAGGACCTCCATTTCATCTCCTAATCACACTATCATTATACATAGCTTAAGTGCGTTCAAATCGAGCAGATATTAAGACGAAGTGATGATGATAATAAAAATATTATTTATAATAATGATCATTTAATTTACATAATTTGAAATTGTTTTAATAGTTTACAATGCAGGTTGGAGTCCACAAAACGTTGTAATACAATATTTATTTCACCAACATTTGAACTAAAACAACAAGATTGTGAATTATTGAACAATATATATACATATCTTATACTTATATACATATTACACCTTCCATTTGGTTATCTGAATCCCTTTGAACTTTACCTAAACTTTGAATGACCTACCCAACTAAACTACAAATAGTAATTTGTGAGTGTATTTGATAAAAAAATGTTTCATTAAATCATAAATTTGGATTTAAAAATTAAATTTAAGGTTAATACACAACAGGGATGTATCTATTTATTTATATATTATGTATACAATTAATAATAACTAATCAGAAAGTACCTTAAATGAACTAATGATACATCAGATATATACTCTTTAGTTTATATCTTTATAATTATAGCAAAAAAAAAATGTGGCTTTTCAAGAATTTAAATATCGAATTAAAATAATGTAAATTTACTAATTTCATCATACAAATGAGAAATGTAACTTATATTTCACACATATTATGAACATAATATGTTTGTAATACCTCTTTCTGTGTCCTAGTTTGCTAATACTTCTTGACAGATTCATCCATTTTTCAAATTTACGGGCTAATTTGACTCGCAGAGACCTCTGTTGAATAAACTTTGTAATATAGAGATTAATAGTAAAAATAGTCTATAAATTATATCACAGATGGCACCGTCAGTTATTTTAATAATTTGGCTCAGAAAGCGGACAAATTTAATGAGAAGCATTAGGAGACTATACTATACAAAGAGGTATCAAAAAGAAAACGTCACTAAAATTTTCACTATAAGAATTCAAAATCAAAAGAAATATTTTGAGACACGTTTATAAAATAAAACACAGTCTGATTTATTGAAAAAGAGAAAATATTAACAAACCTATATCTATTTTAACTAAGCTGTTTACAGATTTAAATTGGTTTCATAAAATTATTTTATAAAATTAGGATATTATGATTTCAGTTAAAACGGAGAAAATGTAAAAAACCATTATTAATATATTTTTTAAGTGTCTTACAAGCTGAAAATGATTTAGATATCTATGGTTCTAAACACATTTTTCGAATAAATATTGGAGATATTAGTTAAAATATAACAGATAAAATTTGTAATGCAATTACTTAAATAAATAACTATTTAATCACCCCTTGTATTAATCATTAGATATTGGTCATAGATATGGTCAAGTACAGGTTGTAGGAACGATTAATTTTAAAGATATGCCCATCATTGTGTGCATGGTCTATGTCGCTATTTTAGCATTAGACTAGACTACGGATGATCGTTAAAATACAAAATATACGGCACAGTTTATCCTATTTCCAAAGAATTCTTCAACTCTAAAAGTAGTGTTTTATTCACAACTCGTAAATGTGTAGAATTACAAGCTTCACCATGGTTCGGATCCAAGGTTAATCTGTAGGACCTCCATTTCATCTCCTAATCAACTATCATTATACATAGCTTAAGTGCGTTCAAATCGAGCAGATATAAGACGAAGTGATGATGATAATAATAAATATTATTTATAATAATGATCTTTTAATGTACATAATTTGACATTGCTTTGATAGTTTACAATGCAGGATGGAGTCCGCAAAACGTTGTAATACAATATTTATTTCACAAACATTTGAACTAAATCAACAAGATTGGGAATTATTGAACAATATATATACCTATCTTATACTAATATAAATTATATATATATTACACCTTCCATTTGGTTATCTGAATCTCCCTGAACTTTACCTAAACTTTGAATGACCTACCCAACTAAACTACAAATAGTAATTTGTGAGTGTATTTGATAAAAAAATGTTTCATTAAATCATAAATTTGGATTTAAAAAATAAATTTTAGATTAATACACAACAGGGATTTATTTATTTATATATTATGTATACAAGTAATAATAACTAGTCAGAAAGTACCTTAAATGAACTAAATGATACATCAGATATATTCTCTTTTGATTATATCATTATAATTATAGCAGAAAAAAAGTGACTTTTCATGAATTTTAACATCGAATTAAAATAATGTAAATTTACTAATTTCATCAACACAATGAGAAATGTAACTTATATTTCACACATATTATGAACTAAATATGTTTGTAATACCTCTTTCTGTGTCCTAGTTTGCTAATACTTCTTGACAGATTCATTCCATTTTCAAATTTACGGGCTAATTTGACACGCAGAGACCTCTGTTGAATAAATTTTGTAATATAGAGTAATAGTAAAAATAGTCTATAAATTATATCACAGATGGCACCGTCAGTTATTTTAAGAATCTGGCTCAGAAAACGGACAAATTTAATGAGAAGCATTAGGAGACTATACTATACAAAGAGGTATCAAAACAAGAAAACGACACTATAATTTTCACTATAGTAATCTCAAAATCAAAAGAAATATTTTGTGACGCGTTTATAAAATAAAAACAACCTGATTTATAAAAAAGAGAAAATATTAACAAACCTATATCTATTTTAACTAAGCTGTTTACAGATTTAAATTGGTTTCATAAAATATTTTATAAAATTAGGATATAATAGATTTCAGTTAAAACGGAGAAAATGTAAAAACCATTATTAATATATTTTTTTTTAAGTGTCTTACAAGCTGAAAATTGATTTAGATATCTATGGTTCTAAACACATTTTTCGAATAAATATTGGAGATATGTAGTTAAAATATAACAGATAAAATTTGTAATGCAATTACTTAAATTAATAACTATTTAATCACCCCTTGTAATAAATCATTAGATATTGGTCATGATATGGTCAAGTACAGGTTGTAGCGAACGATTAATTTTAAAGATATGCCCATCATTGTGTGCATGGTCTATAGCGCTATTTTAGCATTAGACTAGACTACGGATGATCGTTAGAATACAAAATATATACGGCACAGTTTGCCTAATTTATAAAGAATTACTTCGACTCTAACAAGTAGTGTTTTATTCACAACTCGTAAATGTGTAGAATTACAAGTCTTCACCATGTTTCGGAACCAAGGTTAATCTGTAGGACCTCCATTTCATCTCCTAATCACACTATCATTATACATAGCTTAAGTGCGTTCAAATCGAGCAGATATTAAGACGAAGTGATGATGATAATAAAAATATTATTTATAATAATGATCATTTAATTTACATAATTTGAAATTGTTTTAATAGTTTAAAATGCAGGTTGGAGTCCGCAAAACGTTGTAATACAATATTTATTTCACCAACATTTGAACTAAAACAACAAGATTGTGAATTATTGAACAATATATATACATATCTTATACTTATATACATATTACACCTTCCATTTGGTTATCTGAATCCCTTTGAACTTTACCTAAACTTTGAATGACCTACCCAACTAAACTACAAATAGTAATTTTGTGAGTGTATTTGTTAAAAAAATGTTTCATTAAATCATAAATTTGGATTTAAAAATTAAATTTAAGGTTAATACACAACAGGGATGTATCTATTTATTTATATATTATGTATACAATTAATAATAACTAATCAGAAAGTACCTTAAATGAACTAATGATACATCAGATATATACTCTTTAGTTTATATCTTTATAATTATAGCAAAAAAAAATGTGGCTTTTCAAGAATTTAAATATCGAATTAAAATAATGTAAATTTACTAATTTCATCATACACAATGAGAAATGTAACTTATATTTCACACATATTATGAACATAATATGTTTGTAATACCTCTTTCAGTGTCCTAGTTTGCTAATACTTCTTGACAGATTCATCCCATTTTCAAATTTACGGGCTAATTTGACTCGCAGAGACCTCTGTTGAATAAACTTTGTAATATAGATTAATAGTAAAAATAGTCTATAAATTATATCACAGATGGCACCGTCAGTTATTTTAATAATTTGGCTCAGAAAGCGGACAAATTTAATGAGAAGCATTAGGAGACTATACTATACAAAGAGGTATCAAAAAAGAAAACGTCACTAAAATTTTCACTTTAAGAATTTCAAAATCAAAATAAATATTTTGAGACACGTTTATAAAATAAAACACAGGCTGATTTATTGAAAAAGAGAAAATATTAACAAACCTATATCTATTTTAACTAAGCTGTTTACAGATTTAAATTGGTTTCATAAAATATTTTATAAAATTAGAATATTATAGATTTCAGTTAAAACGGAGAAAATGTAAAAACCATAATTAATATATTCTTTTAATGTGTCTTACAAGCTTAAAACTGATTTAAATATCTATGGTTCTAAACACATTTTTCGAATAAATATTGGAGATATGTAGTTAAAATATAACTGATAAAATTTGTAATGCAATTACTTAAATAAATAACTATTTAATCACCCCTTGGATTAACTCATTAGATATTGGTCATGATATGGTCAAGTACAGGTTATAACGAACGATTAATTTTAAATATATGCCCATCATTGTGTGCATGGTCTATGTCGCTATTTTAGCATTAGACTAGACTACGGATGATCGTTTAACTACAAAATATACGGCACAGTTTATCTATTTTCCAAAGAATTCCTTCAACTCTAAAAAGTAGTGTTTTATTCACAACTCGGTAATGTGTAGTATTACAAGACTTCACCATGGATCGGATCCAAGGTTAATCTGTAGGACCTCCATTTCATCTCCTAATCAAACTATCATTATACAATGCTAAGGGCGTTCAAATCGAGCAGATACTAAGACGAAGTGATGATGATAATAATAATATTATTTATAATAATGATCTTTTAATGTACATAATTTGACATTGTTTTGATAGTTTACAATGCAGGATGGAGTCCGCAAAAACGTTGTAATACAATATTTATTTCACAAACATTTGAACTAAAACAACAAGATTGTGAATTATTGATCAATATATATACATATCTTATACTTAAATACATATTACACCTTCCATTTGGTTATCTGAATCCCTTTAAACTTTACCTAAACTTTGAATGACCTACCCAACTAAACTACAAATAGTAATTTGTGAGTGTATTTGATAAAAAAATGTTTCATTAAATCATAAATTTGGATTTAAAAAATAAATTTAAGATTAATACACAACAGGGATTTATTTATTTATTTATTTATTTATATATTATGTATACAAGTAATAATAACTAATCAAAAGTACCTTAAATGAACTAAATGATACATCAGATATATTCTCTTTAGATTATATCATTATAATTATAGCAGAAAAAAAGTGACTTTTCATGAATTTAAACATCGAATTTAAATAATGTAAATTTACTAATTTCATCAACACAATGAGAAATGTAACTTATATTTCACACATATTATGAACTAAATATGTTTGTAATACCTCTTTCTGTGTCCTAGTTTGCTAATACTTCTTGACAGATTCATTCCATTTTCAAATTGACGGGCTAATTTGACACGCAGAGACCTCTGTTGAATAAATTTTGTAATACCGTCAGTTATTTAAGAATCTGGCTCAGAAAACGGACAAATTTAATAAGAAGCATTAGGAGACTATACTATACAAAGAGGTATCAAAACAAGAAAACGACACTATAATTTTCACTATAATAATCTCAAAATCAAAAGAAATATTTTGAGACGCGTTTATAAAATAAAAACAACCTGATTTATTGAAAAAGAGAAAATATTAACAAACCTATATCTATTTTAACTAAGCTGTTTACAGATTTAAATTGGTTTCATAAAATATTTTATAAAATTAGGATATAATAGATTTCAGTTAAAACGGAGAAAATGTAAAAACCATTATTAATATATTTTTTTAATGTGTCTTACAAGCAGAAAATTGATTTAGATATCTATGGTTCTAAACACATTTTTCGAATAAATATTGGAGAAATGTAGTTAAAATATAACAGATAAAATTTGTAATACAATTACTTAAATAAATAACTATTTAATCACCCTTGTAATAACTCATTAGATATTGGTCATGATATGGTCAAGTACAGGTTGTAGCGAACGATTAATTTTAAAGATATGCCCATCATTGTGTGCATGGTCTATAGCGCTATTTTAGCATTAGACTAGACTACGGATGATCGTTAAAATACAAAATATACGGCACAGTTTGCCTAATTTCTAAAGAATTACTTCGACTCTAACAAGTAGTGTTTTATTCACAACTCGGTAATGTGTAGTATTACAAGTCTTCACCATGGTTCGGAACCAAGGTTAATCTGTAGGACCTCCATTTCATCTCCTAATCAAACTATCATTATACAATGCTTAAGTGCGTTCAAATCGAGCAGATACTAAGACGTAGTGATGTGGATAATAATAATATTATTTATAATGATATTTTAATTTACATAATTTGACATTGTTTTAATAGTTTACAATGCAGGATGGAGTCCGCAAAACGTTGTAATACAATATTTATTTCACAAACATTTGAACTAAAACAACAATATTGTGAATTATTGAACAATATATATACATATCTTACTCTTATATACATATTACACCTTCCATTTGGTTATCTGAATCTCTCTGAACTTTACCTAAACTTTGAATGACCTACCCAACTAAACTACAAATAGCAATTTGTGAGTGGATTTGATAAAAAAAATGTTTCATTAAATCATAAATTTGGATTTAAAAAATTAATTTAAGGTTAATACACAACAGGGATTTATTTATTTATATTATTATGTATACAAGTAATAATAACTAATCAGAAAGTACCTTAAATGAACTAAATGATACATCAGATATATACTCTTTAGATAATATCTTTATAATTATAGCAAAAAAAATGTGCCTTTTCAAGAATTTAAACATCGAATTAAAATAATGTAAATTTACTAATTTCATCATACACAATGAGAGATGTAACTTATATTTCACACATATTATGAACAAAATATGTTTGTAATACCTCTTTCTGTGTCCTAGTTTGCTAATACTCTTGGCAGATTCATCCCATTTTCAAATTTACGCCTAATTTGTCTCGCAGAGACCTCTGTTGAATAAACTATGTAATATAGAGCAATAGTAATAATAGTCTATAAATTATATCACAGATGGCACCGTCAGTTATTTTAAGAATCTGCTCAGAAAAGGACCAATTTAATTAGAACTTAGGAGACTATACTATACAAAGAGGTATCAAACAAGAAAACGCAACTAAAATTTTCACTATAAGAATCTCAAAATCAAAAGAAATATTTTGAGATGCGTTTATAAAATAAAACACACATGATTTATTGAAAAAGAGAAAATATTAACAAACCTATATGTATTTTAACAAAGCTGTTTACAGATTTTAATTGGTTTCATAAAAGTATTTTATAAAAATAGGATATTATAGATTTTAGTAAAAAACGGAAAAAATGTAAAAATATTAATAAACATATTTTTAATTTTCTTATGGCTGAAAATTGATTTAGATATCTATGGTTCTAAACACATTTTTCAATAAATATTGGAGATATGTAGTTAAAAAATATCTGGTAAAATTTGTAATGCAATTACTTAAATAAATAATTAATTAATCCCCCTTGGATTAACTCATTAGATATTGGTTATGAGATGGTCAAGTACAGGTTGTATTTTTATTAATATTTAAAATAATGTGTAGTTTGCGAAAGATTAAATTTAATGATAATACCATCATTGTGTGCATGGTCTATAGCGCTATTTTTGCATTAGACTAACCTACGGATAACAGAATATTCGAATTTAAAATCCGGTTGGATATAAAAATGTCTATTTTATATTTGAAAATCTGTTATTATAGTACCCTCAAAGGAAAAGAAAATACATTTCCTATACATTAAAAATTTCTCATTCACAAAATCTAATACAGCTATTAGTACAAACAAGAAATTTTAGAAAATACATCGATTAAAATATTCTTCAAAGAATAGTTGCCAAATCGTTAAGCTACAAAATTATACGGAACAGTTTATCTGATTTCCAAAGAATTCCTTCTCCTCTGACAAGACGTATTTTATTCACAGCTTGCGAATGTGTAGATGTACAAGCCTTCACATCACAACTTTTGAATTTGTAAAATTACAAGACTTCACCTTTGTTCGGATCCCAGGTTAATATGTAGGTCCTCCATTTCATCTCCTAATCACTCTATCATTATACAATAGCTTAATTGCGTTCAAATCTAGCAGATACTAAGACGAATTGATTATAATAATAATAATATTATTATTATTATATTAATGATCTTATATTTTACATAATTTTTTTCATTGTTTTAATAGTATACAATGCAGGATGGAGTCCGTAAACCTTTGTAATACAATATTTATTTCTCAAACAATTGAACTAAAACACAAGGATTGTGAATTATTGAACAATATTATATATACATATCTTATATATCTAAAACTCAACTACAAATATCATAATTGTTCGTATTTGATAATAAAAACTCATGATTCCAATAAACAATTTGAATTTTTAAAATAAATGTAAGATTATTACTTTACAGGGATTTATTTATGTGTATATTATGTAAACAAGTAGTAACTAATCAGAATGTACTTTCAAACGAAATCAGAGCTGCATTATATGATTTATAATTTATAATTTTATTTAAATCTTGTACAAAAAAAGTTTGCTCTTTTTAAAACTTTTAATATCAAATTAAAACAACTTATGTGTCCTACTTTCCTCATACATAATTAGAAAATTATTTGATATACATACTCATATTATGAAAAAAATATAATTGTAATATCTCTTTCTGTGCCTATTTTCCTAATACTTCTTGACAGATTCATCCGATTTCCAAATCTACAATTTAATTTGACCCTCAGAGCCCTCTGTAAAATAAACTATGTAATTAATATACTATAATGGTCAAAATAGTCTATAAATTATATCATAGAGGGCAGCATCAGTTATTTTGTGATTCTGTCTCAGAAACCGGACCAATTTTGTGAGAAGCATTAGGAGAACATACTATACAAAGAGGTATCAAAACAAGAAAACGTCACGCAAATGATCCCCATAAAAATTTCAAAATCAAAAGAAATATGTTAAGACGTATTAAGAAAATAAAATACACCAAGAAATATCGTTAAAAAGAAAATATCACCAAACATATATATTCTTTTTGTAAAGCTTGTATCACAAATTTATTCCATATATTTTTATAAAACAATTATATTTATTTTAGTTAAAAACCAAATAAATGTAAAAACAATAAAAAATATTTGCAATAGGTTTTACTAGCCATAAATTGATTTATATTAGGATGGTTTTAAATATATACAACGAAAAAATATTAGAGATGTGTAGTAAAAAATATTATTGGTTTAATTTGTGATGTAAGGGGGATTACCTCCAAGCTTTTGGTACTATTTAATACTATTACTATTTAATACAAGATGTAGTTTGTGAACAATTAATTATAAAGCTATGCGCCTCCTTGTTTGCCTCGCATTAGACTCGACTACACGTGACGGGAAAATCGAAGTTAAATCTCATTTTGATGTACTTAGGGTGGATTTTATATTAAAAATATTGGTCTTACATTATCCCTCAAAGTAAATGCCAACATATATCCTATAAATATAATTTTCCTCTTTCACAAAATGATTGAAGTTATCAGCACACAAGCGTATAACCTGAAAGGTTATTAATACGCAATGATTAAAATAATCTACAAGTAATAGTTCCCAAACCATAGAACTACAAAATATAGATCGTTAACCTTTAAACATTAAAAATAAATTTGGCGAACTTGTAAAGTATAAGATGTAGTTCATGAACGATTGGAATTACAAGATGATACTCTTGAACGATGATACTTCAAACTTCTTAACTATTAACCATATGTATTTCATGAGTAATAAAACTACAATATGTAATTCGCAAATGATTGACTGTAAAATATCGTTTGTTAATGGTAAATACAATATGTAGTATGATACTATTTGAAGTAAAAGGTTTAGTTCACTAAAGCTTGAACGAAAAGATTTAATTCATAAATGATTGAACTACAAGATGTAACGCGCCAACTATGTAATTAAAAGATAATATAGTTCGTTAAAAGATTGACTTTAAGATGTAGTTCGCGAACTTTAAAACGCTGGCTGTATTTCGATTGAAGAATAAAATGAAAATTGTGAGCAACTACAGCATAAGTTTGAACTGCAAGATGTAGTTTGCAAACTATGTTTATTTCACCAACAGTTAAATAAGATGAGGCATGTGAATTTTGAATTAAATTAAATTAACCTCTCATTTCAGTGAACTGAATCACTTTGAACTAAGCCGAACACTGAACTATTCTATCCAATTCGACTACATATATTATAATTGAGAATGTATGTGATAGAAAAATGCATTATGTAGATAAACTGTTTGAATTGTTCAAATAAATTAAGTAAATTTAGTTATGTATAGTTATATAAACAAGTATTAACAACTACCTAATCAGAATCTCCTTTAAAAAAATCAGTTGCATCATATACTCTTTAATTTAGAATTCTGTTTAGTTCTATCAACAGCAAGTGTACTCTTTTAAAGACCTTAAATATCAGGGAGTCGAACAGAAATTTTTCTAGGTTCTTGTTTCTGTTCTCTAAACAAACATTTTAAAGGTTGCGGTTAGATCACAAGGTTCCAGTTCTTTTTGGTTCCTGATGGTGTTGCGGTTCTTTAATCTTTTTTAGCAAAGTCTTTCTATCAATTAATGAATGAGGAAGGCTATACTTTTATATCCAGAGGAATTGTATCTGTATTTGTATTGAAGGAGAGCGGAGAATTACTTTAGAAATAACACTCTGGATCAAAAGTATTGCTAGATTAAAAAAATAGTATAACGTACCTTAATAACAATAATTCAGCCTTCTAATTTGCATCTTGATCTGTCACCGTCAATTTCATAGTCAAAAAAACTTCCGAAGTGAGTTTTCTTTAACGTATCCCATCAATAATATTATTTAAACCACTTACTAATAAACAAAGATGATCACCCCCGCACTGTACACAAGGAACACATTCACTGAGCTACTTGCTAATTTAAGCTTGAGTGAAAGAATTTAAAGTTTCCATTTTGCCACCCTCCATCTCAATTTCCCCGCTATTATAAGCTGTTCAACCATCTGATCATCAGTTTTCACTTACAGGAAGTACTAAGTACAATAGGCTTATACAGCTTGTCCAAAAGAGATGATTTCTTAATTTATGTATTTGAACTTATATTAAAGCTAAAAACATCTTCTTAAATCTCTAACTTAAACATTAAAGTGACAAAACAGAAAACAATGTGACAAGTCAGGACATTCCTCTTGAATCTAACATTAGTATGTATTGCAAAGGGCTCACTTATTTCTAATCACCTTAGTAAAGAGGTTTCAAATAAAGTAGTAAACTAAAATATATCAAGCCCTTTCATAACTTACTGAGAAAGAGGGAAAAACAACATATCAATATTAAATTAAGCTTAGGTAAGAAGAAGAAGTAGAAGAAGAAAAAAGTGTGGAGTTTGTCCAAATTATATACAATTCTGTAAAACTAGGAACCTTTAAGAACCGTTATTAACCTAATATTATTTAACGGTTCCGATTCCGGTTCTTCGGAATAGTGTTTTAGGAATCCGGTTCCTTAAAAATAAATGTTAATTTCTGTCATCGGTTCCGGTTCAACTCCCTGTTAAATATCAAACTATACCACTTAGAGTAACTTACTCTTTTCATAATCAATGACTCATCTAATATTTCACATAGATGAATAAAATATAATTGTAATTTTTCTATATGCGTCTTATTTTCCTGATACTTCTTAACAGAGCCATCACATTCTAAATCTACAAATTAATAGGACTCACGGAGCTTTCTGTTACACAAGCTATGTACTATTTGGTAATTATCCAGATAGTCCATAAATTATATCATAGATGGCACCGTCAGAACGTTTGTGATTTTTCTATCCCAGAAACCAGACCAATTTGTTGAGAAGCATTAAGAGAATATAACATACAAAGAGGTATCAAAATAAGAAAAATATCACCAAAGAAAGTCTCAAAAACCAAATAAATCTTGTAAGACGTATTAGGAGAGTAAAACATACAAAGAAGTATTTCGAATCTAGTAATTATATTTGTAAAGCTGTCTCACAAATTCGTATTTATTGACATAAGAGTTTAGGAATATAATTTTTTATTTACCTCAAATAAAACAAGAATAATACAAAAATAAATATGTTAGAATTTGTTGCAATACTTTTACTAATTCTAAGTCAATTCTAAAAATCGATGGCTTAAAACCAACTCTATGAATTATTAGAGTCTAGCTCACAGATTTATAGTTCAAATTAAACCTTTTCTTCAACTCAACTGGACTAGTTCTTTGCGTAAAATAGTTCAACTATTAATTCACAATTTATGTATTTCGCAAATTGATTAACTACACCAATTAAATACTCATTTTCGGGTAGCCTAATCGTAGTCTTTGAGGAGTTCGGGGTTTCGGGACAGTGCTCAGTTTAATCCATCTATGACTTTTAATTTATATTATGCAGGTAATAAAGTTCTCTGGTTATTAATAATTCTTTGTTTAAATCTTTAAAACTCTTGACATTGGCAAGAAAAATTTGTTTTATGATTATTTATGTTTATAGATTAATTAATAAGTTGAGATTAAGTTTATCGACTTTGTTAATTTTGTAACAGTATAATAATATATACATGAAACAAATATCAACACCGTATTCATCAAACGCCAGCAGCACAGCAGGGCTCTTTTATTGACTGTGAATAAGGTTGTTTATTTTAAAATTAACAACCTGCATTCTAATTTGTATTTATGTGACTTTGAATATTTGGGAGATCAGCTTTTAAATGTTTTCATAATATCCTATTTATTAAAAAAAAATATTTAATATAACAATAAATTAATCTTATCATTATTAACACTTAAACTTAATAAACTAATAAATAGTGAATTATAAATGATTCTTATAACGAAAACCTTTTAATGGTATCTATTGTACTTTATTAATTACAATATTTGCTTAGTCTTCCATTTATCAGCAGTTTCAAACCTATCTCAGTTGCTCAATCGATATTATTTTAAGAGGTTAAGGCTTAGAAGAGTATTTGCGTTGAATCTGTATCGTGTTTTACATAACCTATGTAGTAAACTTGGAGAGAACTTCAGATCGTAGTTTAAAGTACTGTGGAAACAATCTGATTTTTATAGCAAGAACCTTTTAAACCAAATTAACGTATTACCGTCTAAGTCCAACGGGTAAAGTGACACGAAAAAAAAAAACAGATTGTTTTCACATACATTTATTTGACAAGACTTGTGGTCTTCATCTGCCAATTTTATTGGATCATAATAATTGATACCTATAAAATTATAGTAATATTATATAATAAACTAATATAAATTTTGACCCAAAAACATGTGCTTGTATTTTCTAAAAGTTTCTTCCTACCAGAATCATACTTAATTGATAGTGAATATTTAGTATGTGTATATTTCTCTCTCAAAATTTCTTAACTATGAATACATATATTTTCAATAAACATTATCGGATAAGCTCTTCATCCCTTTTGACGTTTCCTTGGCTAAGGTTGGCTCGGGGGATGGTACAAGATCTGAAACATGGAGGGGGTGGGGGTATACGTGACAGGCAGGTCGATATCAAGCCCCGCAACTGCGGTAGTGACCCACCCCCTACTCCCACCCCTCCTGTCTACTCGCCCACCTTTACTGTCCTCGATATAACCTGCCAATTAACGTCCGTCAATTTCAGGAGAGGGCGATCCCTTGCTCTTTGACCTACCATTGCGAGGACGTTGGTTTTTTTTTTTTTTATATTCCCTAGGTCTCCACGTGACGTCATTCAAATAGAATTATTTTCACACACTCGGGTCATGTTTCGGTGCCAAGTTGGGTGTAGGTTCTCGTTTCTCCAGTACAATTCTTCTCGTAGGATTGGTCACACGGATAGTGTAGCTGACGTGGGTCTGAAAGTATGGGATTTTAAACAGAGCCACAAGTGGGTGTAGCCATCAGAAAATTTACCACCTACCTTATCCTATCGATACACAACAAATATTGGTAAAAAAAAATCCCCCCCTCCCTCCCAAAAAAAATGAGCACCGCGTCTTACTTCCCAATCGGGCTATACCCATACATAGGCCTACTTATTACGCAAATGTGTTAGGGATGAGGAAGTTCAAATGTAGAATAATTGTACAAATATTGGCGTGGACGGGTGGTGGAAAAATTTGGGATAAGCTCCTCTCAGTACGCCTAATCGGGATTTGAACCCCGATCTACTCATCATCGGTAGTCTAGTCTAATCAGAGATTGACACCTTTAAACCATGCGGCCACCGAAGCGGGTCATATTAACTATATCTATTATAATATAGAACATTTAAGATGTGCCCTGGATATTACAGTATAGTTTTTTTTAACCAACTTTAGTGGCTGCATGGTCTAACGCGCTACTCACGCAGTATACGAGACTTCCGATGACAGGGAGATCGAGATTCGAATCTCGGTTGGGTGTACTGAAGGTATTTTTTCATATATGGTTTTCCACTCTCCCTTCATGCAACTGTGAGTATACTTCCTCTAAATATAACCTTTTTAATCCCTAAAACCACTAGTGTAATTAGTACATAAGCGTAGGAGATGACCTGGGGGTCTAGGGTTAAGGTGTCAGACTTCTGTGTTAGTGTTCTGGGGTTCAATCCTTGGTCCCGACACAGATTTATCTGATTACCAAACCCTTCCTTCACCTCTGACAAGACGTGTATTAATCACAACTTGTGAATGTGTGGAATGCCAGGCCTCCACCGTGGTTCGGATTTCACGTTAAACTGTAGGTCCTCCATTTCATCTCACAATCACCCTACCATTACACATTAGCGTAAGAGCGTATAACCCGAACGGGTAGTAAGACGCGGTGCTAATAATAATAAATAATAATAATAATACATAAGCGTATAATCCGAACGTCGTGCTAAAAAAAAAAGTACAGGTTTTTAAAGGGGTTTCCCCTTGATATTTAGATGATTTAAATTTTGGAGAAGGAGTTTGAAGATAAGTCTAGCTAGTGTCAATATATTTCCAATTTTTATAACAAATAATATGTTGCTTGTCCCTGATTGAACAACAAGATGTAGTTCGCGAGTTATTGAACAAGATAAATGAACTGCTCATTTCAGTGGACTGAATTATTTTGAACTATACACAATATTGAACGGTTCTGTCAATCTCTACTGCAAACACAATTAAATTGTGAATGTTTTTGTAAAAAAAAAAAAAAACATCGTTGTAATAAAATAAAGGGCTGAATTTTTCAAATAAATGTATTACTAATAAGCTCATAATGTAAAACCTACATTTATTTATGTGTAGATTATGTATTCAAGTAATAAATAATAAGAATCTTTTTTTGTACTAGAAATCGCAGTTGCATCGTGTTTCAACAAACAAAATCGTTCAGGTCTGTCCGTTGAAGGGAGGTTTGGATGACTTAAGATACATCCTCAGCAGCTGAAGGTTCAAATATATTTATCAAAATCTACCAATAATAACTGTGTATTTATTATGTCCTTAAATATAAAATAATACCTCTGGAAATATCTTAGTTCTACGCACATAATCAATGAAATACTTATATAATATTTACATTGACTATTAAAATGGGTATTGTAATTGTACCTCTTTATGTGTATTATTCTACTAATATGTCTTCACAATTATGTCCCATTTACGAATCAACAAAATAATGTTAATACCAGAACCATCTGTAAAATAAGCTATGTACTACTTGGTATTGGTCAAAATAGTCCACACATTATATCATAGATGGCTCTGCCAGTTATTATGTGATTTCTGTCGCAGAAACTGGACAAATCTGTTAGTGATCACTAGGAAAGTATAGCACACAAAGAGGTATCGAAAAAAAATATATCACTCGAATAAATGATTCGCATAATGTCCTTGAAACAGGACAAATCTGTTAAGAAGTATTAAGAAAATAAAACACATTAAAATGTATCGCAACAAAATGAGGTGAGTATCAATAGAGGAAGGTAGATAAATAAATAATATCCGTACAAGAAGCATCTCTTTAGACTATGTTTTATCATTTTTTAAGGTGTTTTTAAATTCACATTACAGTTGTATATGAAATTTTGGTATTTATATTTCTTAGCTGTCCCATAAAAGGTTTGAGGAGAACTTACCATCTACCCTGACGCTACTTCCCTGAGTATATCATTCTTCTCTTTATGAGCTGAAATATCCATATAATTATGCTGTTAACAAGATAACCTCTGGTTTATAAGGTGCACTCCATTTACCCTAGAAGCTACCAGTTTATTTTCCCAACATTTCATGAACCTACAAATAATGTAAATAAAATTGTAGCAAATCTATATCAAGATAACACATTTAATGTAAAAAAAAACAAACAATTTTTTAGGATTAAAATTTACTCTTTTTTTATAAAATTTTTGAATCAATAATGTATGTGATCAATAGAGACAGGATTTTGCCTATTTGCCTTTTCTTTTCCTTGATAATAAACCATAAGCCTCATATTACTAAGCCTTTCATATTACTAACAGTACAATATGTTAATTTTATAAGGCCTATAATTACCTATTAAGTTGGTTTTTGCCTATTTTATGACTTGCTGAAAGAGTCCAGTTTCTTAAAAATTGTAAGTTGTGGCATACTTGTTTGGACTAAGTTTGAAAATCGACACTTGTTGAATAGTTTCCAATGCGCGTAAATTGGGTGGAGGACATTGGTAGCAGCCGCAGACATCCCGGGAGGAAACAGCATGCCTTTGCAGGAGGAAGTTACACTTCTTCGGAAACCGTCAAAGACCTTAGGCTATACCCACCAAAGATATAACAGTATCTTAGGCATTTCTCACCAGAGACATAACAGTGTCTTAGACTCTTCTAACCAGAGACATAACAGTATCTTAGGCATTTCTCACCAGAGACATAACAGTGTCTTAGACTCTTCTAACCAGAGACATAACAGTGTCTTAGGCTATACCCACCAAAGACATAACAGTGTCTTAGGCTATATCCACCAAAGACATAACAGTGTCTTAGGCTCTACCCACCAAAGACATAACAGTATCTTAGACTCTTCTAACCAGAGACATAACAGTGTCTTAGACTCTTCTAACCAGAGACATAACAGTGTCTTAGACTCTTCTAACCAGAGACATAACAGTGTCTTAGGCTATACCCACCAAAGACATAACAGTGTCTTGGGCATTTCTCACCAGAGACATAACAGTGTCTTAGACTCTTCTAACCAGAGACATAACAGTGTCTTAGGCTCTACCCACCAAAGACATAACAGTGTCTTAGGCATTTCTCACCAGAGACATAACAGTGTCTTAGACTCTTCTAACCAGAGACATAACAGTGTCTTAGGCTATACCCACCAAAGACATAACAGTATCTTAGGCATTTCTCACCAGAGACATAACAGTGTCTTAGACTCTTCTAACCAGAGACATAACAGTGTCTTAGGCTATACCCACCAAAGACATAACAGTGTCTTAGGCTCTACCCACCAAAGACATAACAGTATCTTAGGCATTTCTCACCAGAGACATAACAGTGTCTTAGACTCTTCTAACCAGAGACATAACAGTGTCTTAGGCTATACCCACCAAAGACATAACAGTATCTTAGGCATTTCTCACCAGAGACATAACAGTGTCTTAGACTCTTCTAACCAGAGACATAACAGTGTCTTAGACTCTTCTAACCAGAGACATAACAGTGTCTTAGACTCTTCTAACCAGAGACATAACAGTGTCTTAGGCTATACCCACCAAAGACATAACAGTGTCTTAGGCTATACCCACCAAAGACATAACAGTGTCTTAGGCTCTACCCACCAAAGACATAACAGTATCTTAGGCATTTCTCACCAGAGACATAACAGTGTCTTAGACTCTTCTAACCAGAGACATAACAGTGTCTTAGGCTATACCCACCAAAGACATAACAGTATCTTAGGCATTTCTCACCAGAGACATAACAGTGTCTTAGACTCTTCTAACCAGAGACATAACAGTGTCTTAGGCTATATCCACCAAAGACATAACAGTGTCTTGGGCATTTCTCACCAGAGACATAACAGTGTCTTAGACTCTTCTAACCAGAGACATAACAGTGTCTTAGGCTATATCCACCAAAGACATAACAGTGTCTTGGGCATTTCTCACCAGAGACATAACAGTGTCTTAAGCTATATCCACCAAAGACATAACAGTGTCTTAGACTTTCTAACCAGAGACATAACAATGTCTTAGGCTATATCCACCAAAGACATAGAAGTGTCTTAGGCTATATCGACCAGACACATAGCAGGGTCTCAGGTTCTTAACACCAAAAAAATAGCACTGGCTTAGAATTAACACCCTATAGACATAACTGGTTCTTAGGCTATAGCCACCAGATACATTACAATGTCTTAGGCTATACCCAACAAAGACATAGCGGTGTCTTAATATATAACCAACATAAACATATCAGTGTCTTAGGCTATATCCTCCAGAGATATAACAATTTTTTAGGCGATCACTATCAGATACATAACAGTGTCTTAGTCTCTACTCACCAGGAACATAACAGTGGTTTAGTTTCTACTCACCAGAGACATAACAGTCCTTTGACAACTTATAAATTGAATAGTTGTACAGCCTACCCACCAAAAAATTGGATTGATGTATAGATAATGAGCCTATTTTTTGTTCTCATTCAAATTAAGTAAATAACAAGATAAAACTACTTTAAAGATCTTAAAGACCAAACGACCAAAAATTCAATACAGCTAATATACTTATGAAATTTTGATTATAAGTATGTTTTTAATATATGAGAATATTTTTTTAAATTCCCATGTAAATATATTTTAAACAGCTTCCAAGCACACCCTATCATAAAACATTTGCCGCCTTTTTTCTTACAAGACCTAATTAAACACATGTATAGTTATATCAATCTCAATTTTTAAGTGTTATACCCCTCCCCTCAATCGAAAACCTTCCTTTACTCTTTACTTCATAACAACTGCAATAGACCTTTAATTAGAATACAAACCCGCACAATGTGCATATTGAACTAAATTCTTTTGAGTTCTCTACCCTTGAGACAATTGTGAAACTAGCCGGTAATAGATACTTTGTATCCTAGAGAATTAAGATTTAATAAGTGCACTTATCAGCCTCAATAACTAGGAGTACTTGGTGGTCTTTGAAAGACCTATCAACAAGTTGAATGTACAGCTTTGTACAAACAGATTTATCTACTTATTCTATTTTATAGAAACACTTTATCATACCGAACAATATTCGCTATATCATGATTATGACATAAAGAACAGTTTCTGGTAGTTATTGATTGATTATGATTATTATCATAGCATCTTACTACCCGTTAGGGTTGTACGCTCTTACGCCAATGTGTAATGGTAGCGTGAATGTGAGATGAAATGTAGGACCTACAGTTTAACGTGGGATCCGAACCACGGTGGAGACCTGGCATTCTCCACATTCACAAGTTGTGATTAATACACGTCTTGTCAGAGGTGAAGGAAGGGTTTGGTGATCAGATAAATATGTGCCGGGATCGAGGATTGAACCCGGAACCTCCAGCACAGAAGTCTGACACCTTACCCCTAGACCACCAAGTCACCTGGTAGTTATTAAAGTTACTCAAAACCATTTTAATATATTCATACATCTAGTTATGTTATATACAGCTGTCACTTTTGATGGATATTATCAATACCTTTAGAATAACACAAAATATATAGTGAAATAATATCAGTGCTGACCATAAATAAATATGTTTGAATTTTCTAACCCTTCTTCCCAAAAAAAATCGAATGTATATCGTCACCCCATCAGTGGGCACGTGATTTATACTTCAAGCTCGTCTATACTGGTTTGATGAGGAGCAGGGTTCAAATCCCAGCCCAGTATACTGGAAGTGTTTTATTCTATGTGGTTTTTCACCCCTCTCCCCGCGCAAATAAGGGCACATTTCCAAATAAATTCTACATTTATAATTCCTTCCCGATTAGTTTTATTGCATTTGAATGGCCTGGGTGGGTGATAGGACGTGGTTTAAAAATAGCTTGTGTTATGTTAACGCCTTACTACCCCTCCGGGTTATTCACTCATGTATTACACTAAGGGGATAGAATTAAGAAGGTAGAATTTAGAGGAAGCGTACCCACATTTGTGTGGAGAGAAAGAGGCAAAACATTTAGTAAAATAACCTCCTCAGAACGCCCAACTGAGAACCGAACCCTTATCTATCATCAACAAACCAGATAAGGCGAGAATCACGTATTTGCCCATGTGCCCACCTTTACGGGTGATATTAACAAACAAATGTATTTTGATTCACATCGGAGGGCACACGGACTAGAAGTCAGTCTCGTCTACTTTATTCTACCAGTTACAGGAGGATCGGGGTTCAAAGCATGGTCGTATGCACTGAATATAATTTTTCTTAAACGGTTTTACACTTTCCCTTCATGCAAATGCGGGTAAACTTCTTTTAAACTCTAACTTACACATTCATATCCTATTAGTGTAGTCAAATATAAATAACCGAGATGGGTAGTAAGACGCGAAGGAAAAATAAACTTTCTTAATTTATAGCTTAATGAAATGTGTGTTAAATAAAATCCAATATTTATAAGGAAAATTTTTGATAAAATACAAACATGCTTTTTTATGCTAACATTGATAACCATTTGATATATATTATCTATATTATTATTATTATTATTATGGTATAGTTATTGATAATATCAATCAAAAGTGAAAGATGTATATAGCATGACTTGACGTATGACTATGTGAAAGTAGATTTAGTAACTTTTCTATCTGTAAGATATGGCTAACGCGCTTGTCGTGTTGAGCTCGACTGCTGAGGACGGGGAGATCGCGGTTCAAATCTCGGTCGGGTGAACTGGGGGTGGTTTTTCCTAAATGGTTTTCCACTCTCCCTCCACGCAAATGGGGGTTCACTTCCTCTAATTCAACCTTCCCAATTCCTAATCCATTAGCGTAATTAGTACTTAAAAGCGTATAACCCGAACGGGTAGTAAGACGCGGTGCTAAATATAAATAAATAAAATATCTGTAAGATAAGATATGAAAAGAGTTGAGAGAAGTGTGATGTAATATAAAAAGTGTTGTATATAATACTCGAGCAGATGATATATTATGCCCATGTCTATACAGACTAGCTCTTTTGTTGGCAAGACCATTTAAAGGGGAACCAGATGTTATAGGGGATAGAATATAGCTCACGCTGTGACGTTAGCCCCTTAGTTTCCTCTCAACTAAGCAGGATACTTAAATCTACGTTTCTAAATCAAGTGGAGAAGGAAACATTCTATTAGTGGTCTCAATTAGTTAGAAAAAGGACAAAGGAATATTTTGAAGGACTCTTAAACACCAAAGTGCCATCGTCAACATTTCTTGGGATGGTTTTTTTTATTAGAGTTAAAATTAGTATAGTCATTTTTGCAAAAGAATTTTGAAAGAGAGTATATAAAACACCACACAATGGAAACAAAAAGATTTAGTTTATGGAAGAATAATTCGAATCGAGATTTATAAAAGAATATTAGTGGTTTGTAACGTTTTGTAGTATCGAAAACCAGAGTATAGTTAAAATTAATATGGTAAACATTATTTTAAGAAATTAAAATGTTCGTTGCTAGCTCAGAATCTTTTTACACTAATTTATTTTAACTAATATAAATAAATGGTATGGTGCACCACACAGAATTTATCTTATATCTTAAAAGAAAGACATTTACTTAAAACTCGATAGATTTTTGGGAATAAATAATATACATTATACATATATATAACACTCTTAGTACACTAAACCAGGATTGAACCCCGATCTCCAGGCTAGAGTGAGGCCTTAATCGGATGTGAATCTGAAATCTGACGTGATTTGCAAATTACTGATTTTTAAAAAATACTTTTAAAATTAAATTATTTTTTGTAAGTAATCATTCCACTACATAATGATATTTATTTTACTGTAAATCTAAAAAAAGATACTTTTTGTAATAAAAATACAGATTTTTAAAAGAAGTATCCATTAAACTAAAAAACGTAGCGTGTAAATAAATAATACCTACGTTTGTTAAGTTTTGTAGATTGGTGATTTTTAATACCTAATTAATGTACAAATATTACGATATAGGTGTGTTATATTATTATCATAATAAACATAGTTTTAGTTTGAATAACATCGTAACTTTACTAAGGACTCGAGAGACTTATTGTTATTATTAGCACCGCGTCTTTCTACCCGTTCGGATTATACGCACTTACGCTAATGTGTAATGGTAAGGTGATTGTGAGATGAAATGAAGGACCTACAGTTTAACGTGGAATCCGAACCACGGTGGTGACCTGGCATTCCACACATTCACAAGATGTCTTGTCAGAGGTGTAGGAAGGGTTAGTAAATCAGATAAATCTGTGCCGGGACCGAGGATCGAACCCCGGCCGCCAGCATAGAAGTCTGAAACCTTACCCTAGACCACCAGGTCACCGACTTATTGTTGTTACATTAAAATTGAATTAAACTTAAAAACGTCAGAAACTTTTTTATTGTGTTCCTTAGGTCAACTTGATGTGGCCATTTATTTAAATATCGAATTAAAAGGACTTGGAATGTTTTAAAAGGATATCCATACATACAGATTTCATTGCAGGAACACTGTAAAATGAATTTTAGAAGAATCATATTAATAATGTATTTAAATACATTAAAATTAATTATGCTCTTACATTTAAGTTTACAGATCAAATCTAATTGCCAATATATTATAGCCATTACTGATAATACTTTGACATAATATTTCCAACCACTAATAAAGTCTGACTATTTAAAAATTAACTACCTTATTCATCTCTTAACTAAAGCATTTTACTCAATTCCATATAACCTTGTTGAAACATATATTATATACTTTAATGTTCATAGAAAATAAACCCAGTTTTATAAATAAGGCAATAAACAATAACAATGATATTGTATTAGAAAATATATAACATTTTGAACTTAATTATACAAAAATGTACAAGATTATTAATGTTTCGACTGTTGATGTCGCTTCTTCCATCTAGTAGCAGTCTCTTGAACTATCTGCTTTCAGTTCTCTGGTGCTGCTTCCTGTTGAAACAAAAACAAAGTGGATTTATTTTATATATATACGAATGTTCTTGTATTACAATACGCTATATTTATCTATTTATTAAGGACATTAACTGTGAATTATATGAATCTTATGATTATTTAGAATACGATTCCAAATTTCTATGCACAAGTAAAGTTGAATCTCACCAAAAATTTAACACAATTATTTATGGTGGTTTATGGTTATATAATAAGAAGCCCTGATCTAAATAGGCATCTGTGCTTATGACTGAGGTAAGCGCATGATGATAATTATTGTTTTTTACAACTAGTAGTAATAAAGTATGAACTATTTTCGATTATTTTTTTTTAGATTTAATCTTTCTACCTAAACTATAAAGTAGAACCATTTAAATACATATTAAAAAATATCAATAATAAATATACTTATTGAATATATAATTACAAAAAGAGTATATTATGTTATTTCATCCTTAATGTATGATTAAAATTACACAAATTAAATCCAAGACAAAAAAACATTGAACTCAATGAAACAGAACCTTCTATGATTTATGTGGTAATGAGAGGGATTTAAAATATCACACAACATGTTTTGCCCTCTTATCAAGGTCAGAACAGCCATTATGAGCCAACATTTAAAAAAATTGAACTTATTGATTGTATTGCTCTTTTATGTTAAAATATGTCATTTCATTAAAATATGACATATCATAAGTATTCAAATCGGTACAAGGATCAGATATATATATATATAACATTTAATATATTTTTTACTTTACGAGCGTCTCTCGATCATCGACGCTAATGTATTTAGTCGATTTAATTCCTCAAATTGTTTAATACCTACTTCGGTGGCCACGTGGTTTAACGCACTACTCTTGCAGTAGACTAGACTGCCGATGACGGGGAGATCGAGCTTCGAATCTCGGTCGGGTGTAATAAGAATAGTTGTTTTTTTTACAAGATGGTTATTCATTCTCACTCAATGCAAATTTCTCTAAATATAGCTTTCCTCATCCCTAAAACCATTAGCGTAATTAGTACATAAGCGTATAGCCAGAACTGGTAGTATGACGCGGTGCAGGAAAAAAGTGTTGTTTTATGTTTTTGCTGTTGTTACGGAGGAATTTTATAATATTATAATTTTATGTATGAATCCAAAATATTCTTTGTCATGTCACTTATATCTATGATAATAATAATGCAGACCCATACATTCAGTCACTCGAATCACTATACATTATATTAATAGATATTTAAAATTATAGAGGATTTAAGACGGTGCTTGCTAACTAGATACTGATTAAAATTCCACCATTTATGTATAACACCGTGTGTGAAACACAAACAGAAACACGTTACTGACCAATCTGTGACTTCAATCACTAACCAGACTAATCACGGTTGAGTATAGCTCTGTGGGTGAAATGTCTTATTGTATGTTCATCACCTGCATATTTTATGTTACTTTTATAAAATCTGCTAATTAAAATGCCCATAGCTTGTCCGACTTCAGCGCATTTTAAAAAAAGTCTAAATATATTGAAAGACTGACGTGTTATACATCATAACCAGCGATTTTGGGTTAAGAAACTTTGACCACTAAGGCCCACCGAGCTACTAAACTGTAATTGAACTGGTTAGTGATTAAAGTCACAAACTGGTCAATATTGTTACTTATGTTTCGCACACGGTGAAACGCAAAAGTGACAACATTTCAATCAGTTTCGTACTATCTAGTTGCAAGCACCTTCTTCACGCTTCTAGAATATTTAATATGTGTTCATATAAAGTATAGTAACTCAAGTGTCAAGGAGGAATTGGTTCTCTACTATTATCACGCATATAAAACGTTACCTAACAAGATTTTGGATTCATCTAAACATTTAAAAGAATATAAACTGTATAATACTACTATTACTACTACTACTAATAGTAATAAAAATCTATAATAGACTATTTTCGCGGTAAAGAGACCTCAAAAAACTTATGCAAAATGTATAGCATTGGACAGAATGTCGAAAGAAATCTACCTAGAATATTGAACATTAAATGTTCAATAATTATTGTTCCTTCATGATGATTGAGTTTGTGACTAAATTAGCCCGGCGACTAGCATGTTGAGTTTCCAGTGACTAATCACGGACGCGTCGTAAACTGGTCAGCAAACACTAACCCCGTTAGAGGATCGCCATTAAAATATATATTAGTGGTGACTGGTTGGTGACTAAGGTTTTACTCACGTCATTTTTGAGTCTTATTTGAGTAGTTCCGTGGGCGAAAGGTCTTAGACATACACATAAAGTGCGAAATTAGTATGAGCACATTTTGAATTTATTTTTACTTTTGTATATAATGCGAACCTAATACCGTAGAACGAGTAACTACTAGTGTGAATAGCTTCAAAATAAATAAGACTTGAAAGATAAAACTTGAAAAACACAGTGAATGCATATTTTTTTTAAATTTTACACATACATAACATACATAACATACATAACATACATAACATTACATAACATAACATAACAACTAACATACTAATACATAACATAACAACATACATATACATACATAACATACATAACTACATAACTATAACTACTAAACATAACATACATAACATTACAATAACATACATAACATACATACATCATACACATACATTAACATACATAATACATAACATAAACATACATATACATACATAATCATACATATCATACATACATACATATCATACATATCATACATATCATACATATCATACATATCATACATATCATACATATCATACATATCATACATATCATACATATCATACATATCATACATAACATACATAACATACATATCATACATATCATACATACATACATAACATACATAACATACATAACATACATATCATACATATCATACATATCAACATATCATACATACATACATAACATACATAACATACATAACATACATAACATACATAACATACATATCATACATATCATACATATCATACATAACATACATAACATACATAACATACATAACATACATATCATACCATACATACCATACATACCATACATACCATACATATCATACATATCATACATAACATACATAACATACATAACATACATAACATACATAACATACATAACATACATAACATACATAACATACATAACATACATAACATACATAACATACATAACATACATAACATACATAACATACATAACATACATAACATACATAACATACATAACATACATTACATACATACCATACATACCATACATACCATACATACATACCATACATACCATACATACCATACATACCATACATACCATACATACCATACAAACATACACACATACATACATACATATATACACACATACATACATATATACACACATACATACATATATACACACATACACTCATATATACACACATACACTCATATATACACACATACACTCATATATACACACATACACTCATATATACACACATATATACACACATATATACTTACATACATATACATACACGCATACATACATATATACATGCATAACAAATCACGCCGTTCCCTTACAGGGCAGGCAAGAAACTGTGAATATAGCTCAAAAAACAACTCCGTACTTTATCCACCCTCACTAACTCTCTCCACACTTCCCTATCCTTGCATATTCCCTGCTCTTCAATAACATCCATATAGAGTCATACATGCTCTTTTATTCTTAAAATGCGTATAAGCCGAACGGGTAGTAAAATGTGGTGCTAAAAATAATATTCTTAAATTTCTTCATGTTTCTCTCTTTCTCACATTCTCACACGTCTTAAGTGGCATATCTCTTCCTTTTGATCCACACAATCTACCTTCATATATTTGCTTTATCACTAGATCCACACTCATTCTCTCAACATGCCCGAACCAGCGTAAGACACTTATTTCTCAATGACTGTTGGAATCCCTTTCAAACCGCACTCCTTCAGCACCCATTCATTACTGACTCTGTTCATACGAGTTTTTCCACTTACATTTCTTAGATATCTTATTTTAAACTCATTCATCTTGCTCTTGTGCTTACACTGACAAATCCGTGATTTACATCCTTAAAAAAATGTTGGCGTTAGCACAGATTTATATACTGCCATATTTGCTTCTTTCGATATTACATCATTCTTTGCAATAGTCCACATACATCCAACTACTCACCGAGATGCATTCACCCGTATGTCAATTTTACCATCAATCCTTCCATTTTTACCTAACATTCTGCCAAGATACACAAAATCATTCACTTCTTTTAACAATTCTCCATTTATACTAAGCTGACAATCATTTCCTGATCCATCCTTATGATTAACAATCACCTTAGTTTTAGGGATATTTATACGAAGACCCATTCTGCATAAAATGAACAGTTTTTAAGTTTAAAAGTTTTCTAAAATTGTTCATTATCAATATTTGTCATGTTTACTAAATTACGTATTCATTTTTATATCATTGCAGCGTCAAAGATCTGCAGAAAGCAAAATACACTTTAAATTACTGCATTTCTAAACTGAATATCACTCTTCTCTACGGAGATGGCATCTACTCTAAAATTGGATTATATAATGCCCCTCTCCCAACACCCCGCTACATACCTGCACAAGCCTTTAGTTAATGAATTCAAAGAAATATATACTTCAGTCTTTTCCACCCCCCATGTTTCTCTAAGAGTGAAAATTTATCACTTATAAAATTACATACATTTACACAAATAGCTAGAGATAGTTATTCAGGCAAACATACGTCGAAACACACACACGACATATATATTTGGAATTGAAAACAAAATAAAATTAACATAAAATTTAAACTAACCTAGGTTAAAGATAAGAAAATTATTTCATGAATCAAAGCTTAACCTTAAGGTGAGAATGTAGATAAGGTGGTATTGAAGGGGACGCGAGAAAAGGCCAGTGTTTTTTTTGCAGTTTTTATGGCAAAACTTTGTTTGGCCAAAATGAATAAAATATTGTTCCAGTACTAATAGAGAATACATAGAATATAGAATAGAAGACCCAAAAATTTCTTGGATATCTTTCAAGGGTATCCTGAAATTTAATGAAAACTTTTTCTTTTCATTTTAAAAGTTTGTCATCTAACGCCGCTATGTTCATAACAGATATTCAGAAACTGTTGATATCAACATGTGAAGAAAATTAAACTCTATATTTTTACTGGAGTAGTTTTCTCTCTCTTATATATATATAATAAAACTATTTAAAAACTAAATTCTTGCAATATACAAATCATAAAATTTATTTACAAAATAACTATTACAAATTAATGGCTACCCTCTCCCAACGCAGCCCTCTCCATATTAGTTGCAGAATCTCACCATGAATGTTTATTTTCCAAACATACAAGCAAAGCGACAGAGTTCATTACCTACATTAGCTAACTTCTAATTCAGAAAACTTTGTGTTGAAAAATGTATGATTGAGTATTGATGCATATATAAAAATATCACTAGCATTTAAAAATATAATAATTCAACATAAATACCTTGAACCAAATTTAAAATACCTATAATTCACTCAAAGTTTACACAAAAACGACACAAACCAAATATAAACATGACCTACAAACCTTTAAAGGTTAAATAATATCTAGAGAACTATATTCTAAAAAAAAGTTTTACAGGGTTCATGAACAAAATGTAAATACACATGAGTATTGCCTGTGATGTACTGCAAAAAAAAAATTTAATAATAATAATAAATCATCAAATTTTGGACCCTGGTTATAAAAGATACCTCTGCATGGCGTTTTTAAAAACGTCGCTATATACTTTCATATTTTTTATTTGCACTGCGTTTTACTATTCGATCGGGATTTCCAGATTTAATTACACTAATTAGATAAATATGAGGAAGCTAGAATTTTAGCGGAAGTAGAGTGGAAGACAACCGATAAAAATAACACCTTTAGGTCATCCAAGTGGGATTAAAATCCTAAGGGTACGGCCAGACTGAGCGCGCGAGCGAGCGAGCGAGCGCGCGAGCGACTAAAATATAAAATAGAACACATTGGTTGTAATGGGGGTGGCCACACTGGAGCGAGCGAGCGAGCGCGCGCGCTTGAAAGATAGAACTGGTTCTATTTTTCAAGCGCGCGCGCTCGACCCGGTACAGTCTAGTTTACAGGCGCTAGGCAATATTATTGTATGTTGGTTCATTGAGTGCTGGGAAAACTTCTCATTTTGACATGATATTTGACTTTTTTCTATCAGTGATAGGTTTAACACACTTGCTATTAATGGCCCGGTGACCTGGCGGTCTAGGGGTAAGGTGTCAGACTTCTGTGCTGGCGGCCGGGGTTCAATCCTCGGTCCCGGGACAGATTTATCTGATTTACAAACCCTTCCTTCACCTCTGACAAGACGTGTATTAATCACATCTTGTGAATGTGGGGAAAGCGAGGCCTCCACCGTGGTTCGGATTCCACGTTATACTGTAGGTCCTTCATTTCATCTCACAATCACCCTACCATTACACATTAGCGTAAGTGCATATAACCCGAACGGGAAGTAAGATGCGGTGCTAATAATAATAATAATAATAATGGCCTCATTTAATTGGTAAGACCATAAATAGTATAATGTATATATGTAAACCCGATATGTTAAAATAATTCAATATTATAATCAAAGTAGGCCTTTACAAATAAGAATCACCATTAGTTTGGAGAGAGTATGAAAAAACCACAACAATAAATAGGTTTTAAAAATCACCTTCAGTTCACTGAGCCAAGATTCGAACCTTTGCCTCCTAGTCAAAAGCTATCGAGTGCAACGCACCATTCCGCCACTGGTGCGGCAAATCTGATTTTAAAACACTTCAGTACAGTACCATACGCATTTCTCAATTTATTAATTGGACGCACTTCTACTTTTTTCTTTTTTATAAATACACAATATTTTCTGTAAGAATTTTCGAGGAGCAGAGATGTACTAAGTGTGTTTGACAGATACATCTTCTCTAACTAGGGGGGGGGGGGTGACCTAGTGGTCTAGGGGTAAGGTGTCAGACTTCTGTGCTGGCAGCCGGGGTTCAATCCTCGGTCCCGGCACAGATTTATCTTATTTCCAAACCCTTCCTTCACCTCTGACAAGACATCTTGTGAATGTGGGGAATGCCAGGTCGCCACCGTGGTTCGGATTCCACGTTAAACTGTAGGTCCTTCATTTCATCTCACAATAACCCTACCATTACACATTAGCGTAAGTGCGTATAACCCGAACGGGTAGTAAGACGCGGTGCTAATAATAATCTAACTAGGGTCCGCTAATTACGCGCTCGCTCGCTCGCGCGCTCGCTCGCACGCTTGTCAGTCTGGCCGAACCCTAATACATCCTTCACAGGAAACACCAGACTCGATGAGATTACACATGAGATCACATTTCCACCGTTTCAAGATAATATAATTTTTTCTTTAAGTGACGAAATTTTAGCTATTTAATAACATGTAAATACATAAATTATGTTTCTATTATGATCACAATAGATCTCTTTAACTCTATACGAATTTGTAACAAAACTTAATACGTGAAAGTAGATTTAATAACTTTTATAACTATCAGATAAGACTCTTCATATTATAATTAGACTGTAGCACCCTATCTACCCCCCTCCCCGCCACCATGAGCACAACAAATATAATAAGTATTTACTAAACTACACGTCTGGCACTTTCAGGCCTGTGTGTTTAATACGTTATATTATAATGGGGTTGTGGTTGAAAGGTAAAAAACAAAAAAACAAAAAACACAAAACTGAAGCGATCGATAAAAATAAAAGTACAACACAACATTTTCAAACACTCTGTAGCCTTTCTAGCTTTTGTTATTAATTTGCAATACAACCATTCAGCCACACACATACATGTATAGATTGTATGCTTATATATATATATATGTATAAATTTTAAGCTTATATATTATATGTATATATATGTATAAGATATACCTATGAAACAAAAAATAAAATAAAAATATCATGCAGACATTGTGAGAGACACGCATTCATTAAAAAAAAATTGGAATGAGAAAGGTGATTTACAGATTCGTTATAAAATCTACTTTGATTTATTTTTCCGACTGTGTATAGCTTTTACTATACATATATATACATTTCCGCCTATTATTTGATTGTTAAAGGCCTAACTTTTATTATTTAATGAATTGTTTTTTTTTGTCAAAGAAATAAAAATAGGCTATTGCTTGAATACGTAACACCAACAAGACTTATTTGCTAATTAAATAATACGCATCGTTAGGCAAACAAAGTTATTATTATTATTAGCACCGCGTCTTACTACCCGTTCGGTTTATACGCACTTACGCTAATGTGTAATGGTAGGGTGATTGCGAGATGAAATGGAGGACCTACAGTTTAACGTGGAATCCGAACCACGGTGGAGGCCTGGCATTCCTCACATTCACAAGATGTCTTGTCAGAGGTGAAGGAAGGGTTTGGTAATCAGATAAATCTTTGCCGGGACCGAGGATGAACCCCGGCCGCCAGCATCAGAAGTCTGACACTTTACCCCTAGACCACCAGGTCACCGGCAAACAAAGTGAATGTCAATCTGGTCAAGTCCATTTTTATAGTGATGGGGAGGAAGAGGATCAAATCTTGGCTCGATTAATTGAATGTTATTTTTTTTCTAGATGTTTTGACGCTATACCTTCATACAGATGCAGGTAAATCTCCTACACCTTCATTTCGTCCACATTGATATATATGAATGCAAAGAGCCCGGAGAGGAAGCAAAACGCAGTGCAGAAAAAAATATTATAGCTAAGTGATTACTTTTACAGGCTATTGGTGACCTGGCGGTCCAGGGGTTAAGGGGTCGGACCTCTGTGCTAGGGGTCCGGGGTTCGATCCTCGGTCTCGGCACAGAGCTATCTGATTGCCAAACCCTTCCTTCACCTCTGACAAGACATCTTATGAATGTGGGGAATGCCAGGCATCCACCGTGGTTCGGATCCCAAGTTAAACTTTAGGTCCTCCATTTCCTTTCACAATCACCCTACCAACACACATTAGCGTAAGTGCGTATAACCCGAACGGGTAGTAAGACGGGGTGCTCATAAATAATAATATAATATAATAATAATAATAATAATAATAATAATTTTTTTTATTGCTTCCGTGCACCCTTTAGGAAACCATTGGAGGTCCACTTAAATAGATGAATCAAAAATGGACGTTACAAAACAATCAAACATCTGCAAGTAGATCCCACTGGTCTACGTCCACTCTAAGTTTAAATGATACGATTAACATAACACAACCATGGTTGACTGGTCGATACGATTACCATGACAAAATAATCCCTCAAACGGCAAAACGGATGTTAAAAATTGATTTTTTTTTTTCGGACGATGTTGGGTTACATTGGTAATTTATGCAAAGTGAAACACAATTAGCATCTGAGAGGAACAGCGGGAGACCTCAGTTGGTTTTCATGGCGTACTTCTGTTCTCTATTCTGTTCGAGTGTGATGTGTTTGCGTGAATTAACAGTGTTGCCATTTTTATGTTAAGTTTCCGAAAAATTTTGCGAACAGTGTTGAATCTTTACTTTTAAGCACAGAGGGGGGAAAAAAATTAGCAGTTTGCCCTGAAAGCATCTTGTCTACCTGTTGATAGTACTTACCCTTTTTCACTGACGAATAGCCACACCCACTCTACTATTTGCACCTAGATAGCATTGACTTGCATTTCAAAATTATTTATTTATTATTAATTATCCTAGATGGAAGGAAATACGGTTCACGAACTTTTTAAATTTACGTCCTGCCAAGAAGATTCCTACCAACCATTTTCACAAAAAAAACCCAAATAGCATAAGTTGTGGATGATTAAATAAAAAATTAAAAAAGTTTACAAAATAACTACTTTAATATCAGAGATAGTTATTTTTTTCATGTATCTTATAATAGAGGGGAAGTTTCTTTACAATAACTAGTAATAAAAATTATCTGACTACACTAAAGAACTAAGCAAACTCCAAATATTCCATTATCAAAATAACATTTCAAGACTTTTAGTGGAATTCCAGTATGTATGAACAGGTTCAGTGGATACACTTTTAAATACATTAAGTCACTTATTTATGCAAAGCGTTCTTGAACCAATAATAATATAGCTTTTAAATATATCTGTTATTGACTAGTACGCAAATATGATTGAAAAACTGAAACTAAGTTGCTTGTTTGGAATCATTATCGACTTTAAAAACTCCTTACGTACGTTAACTAGCCAATTAGTGAAACAAAAAATAAACTTAAATAAGAATTTGTGTATACTTTTAGTTCTTGTTGTTAAAAAAATGATGATTTTGTTTTAAATGTTATGCAAACTTTTACTTTTTAAACTTTTTCACCCTCAGCTGTCTCTCTCTCTCTCTTTTTTTACTTGTTAATAATTTTTTAAGTAAATAAGTATTTCCGAATGTAACAAATTAATTGTTTCTGTCTTCTCCTAATTTTTATTTTTTATTCAAAACATAAATAGTTTAAAGAAAAGGAATATAGAATGAAACAAAATAAATAAGAATGGTGTTCGGTTGAATGGTAGGGGATTGGGATGTGCCTTAAGGTCCCTCTCTTCTCACACTCACTGATAAAAAAAAATTGTGAAGAGTTTCGAGAAAAAAAAAAAAGGAGTGGAGTGGAGAGGGTGAATGGTTGTTGGGGAGTCCTGCTAACGACATAGGATGTCATGGCGCACCCCGGAGCTTCTCGTTAGAAGAAAACTCCGCTCTCGGTGGCTCGGTCGGTATCATAGCAACATACGGTCTGTACAATAGCAACAGAAACCCCCGGTTGTAGGTGAGGTAAGAAGAGTACGCCAATACAGACTACTTCTATATACTGAACCCTTAATCCACCCTTGTTTCTTTTGAAGTGGAAAATAAAAACCGGGAGAGAAGACATCCACTCTCTCGTCAAACACGAAGGACACTTGCGTGTTCTAAGGACTACGCTGTACCTCTTCCTGAAGGATATGTGGGTTGGTAGGTAATTCTATCGTGACCGCATTTCTGTAATCCATTAGAAATCAAGTATGGACATAATCCATGAGTTATTAAAACACAAACTTTTTTTTTAATACAAAATTAAATTATGAAACGATAAACCCACTGTTTACTTCCTTACATAAAACATTTAACCAAATACAGTGGTGGTAGAAACAGTGCTAACAGGCCCTTGAAACCTAAGTAGATGTGTACCCCCCCCCCCTCCCTATGGATTTATTTAATTTAGAAATATAAATTAAATCAGGAGTTGCACCAACATGAATAAGAAATTAATAAATGTATTAATGTTAAGTACAAATAAATTTAATATTGATTTGAGAGCTATATATAGTTTGTGAGATTTTTGTTGTTGTTGTAACGTGTATTTATTATTCTTTAAAGTGCACATATTCACTATCATTAAAGGGTGACCTGGTGGTCTAGGGGTAAGGTGTCAGACTTCTATGCTGGCGGCCGGGGTTCAATCCTCGGTCCCGGCAAGATTTATTAGATTTCCAAACCCTTCCTACACCTCTGACAAGACATCTTGTGAATGTGTGGAATGCCAGGCCTCCACCGTGATTCGGATTCCACGTTAAACTGTAGGTCCTTTATTTCATCTCACAATCACCCTACCATTACCATTAGCGTAAGTGCGTGTAACCGAACGGGTAGTAAGACGCGGTGCTAATAATAATAATAACACTATCATTAACCTAGTTTTAATTTCTATTAATAGTCAATAGTTGGTAACATATGAACATTGAGGTCGTAGATATTGATTGAATACATGTCTTTTGAGACAATTCGGACTTATTCAAAATTATCAACCTCTCTTTGAATTGAATTATTGCACAGTTTTTGTTTTCAAAACAAAAAACAAACAAACTACTATTATAAATGACTTTAACCAAATACATTTTAATGTTTAACCACGAGAATAAATATGAGTTTACTAAAAAAAAAAATCCTTTCTTCTTTAAAAATTGGGCTTGGATTATTTTAGTTCCAGACAACAAACAAATAACTGTAAAATAGGTTTACGTATTTTAAAATATATATACCTTAAATTAAAAACATTATCTTTTGCTAACCTTCTTCGAGTGGCACTGTTGCATTTTCGTAACAATAAAAACATTCCAATTTTTTTTTCGAGATACGGAAGTTTTAATTGGAACACGCACGAATGTTGTGGATACACAACGGTGCCAGTCGGTATGTCATACGGCTGGCTCATTGCCACCATATGTTTAAAATAAAATAATACAGTAATAATAGAGAACTAATCAGTAATTTGGTAATATAGTAAAATATAAATTAATTACTCACATTACTTTGTTATATATTTTTTTCTAATAATAAACTATGTTTTTTAACAGTTTAATATTGTTGTAATTTGCTTTTATCTTTTACTAAATTTTACAAAAATAATATATAGTTAAAATATTTATTCAATAATATTGTCTCAATAATAATCATATTATGTATTAAAGTATGTGTTTTTGATTATTATTTAAACAATTATAGGATGTTTCAAAAAAGCAACGGCGCCAGTCCTTATATTATTATTATTATTATTTTAGCGCCAGTTCCGAAGGTTAAGCTGGTATTTGAAAACACACAAAAAAAATATATTTCACTGGACTGGGCACCGTTAACACATAACACAGAGGTCATGGCTTGAATTCCCTCCAAGTGAGATAAGAGTAGTTTTCCCATTTTATTCCCTCCATTATAGTTTACTCTTTAATTGAAAAGTTAAGACTTTTGTGTGTAAAATACCCAATCCACTTTAAAAATAATAGCTTTTAACCCGCCTTGGTGGCGTAGTGAGCTAGTGCGCTTGTTTATTGTTAAGCTAGACTGCCGAGAACGGGGAGATTGCGGTTCGAATCTTAGTCGGGTAAAATGGGGGTAGCTTTTACTAAAGGATTTTCCACTCTCCCTCCACGCAAATTCAGGTTAACTTCCTCTAAATTCAACCTTTCCTATTTTTATCCCATTAGCGTAATTATTACTTAAGCGTATAACCCGAACGGGTAGTAAGACGCAATGCTAAATTTAATCAATAGTCTTCTACCTTTTTAACAATATTTAACGTTAATTTTTTTTTTAAACAAGATGTTAACTAAGTCACGACCTACAAATTAATTTAACTTAATAGTTTATAAGAAAGAATCAGAAGTCAAACGCTCAGCTGTCGATTCTTTAATGTAAGAGGAATCCTTTTCTGAAATTTATTCCAAGACTTTCAATTATACAGGTGGGGCCGAAACAATAAGACTTAATATCTTGAAAATTAACACTTTAATTGAGGAGTAAATATTTACTAACTAAATAAAAGAGAGCTACATACTATCATTTTTTTTTAAATTTGAAAATAATGTCACACAAGTGATCTTCACCACACTTCAGGCAAACCTAATCACTTTCCACACCATAGATTTCTAATTGTTTCCGCCCCACCCTGTATAGGAAAAATAATCATTGGTTTTATATATTATTTGAATTATTCTTTAACGTACCAATCTATCAAGTTTGAGTGGCTCTCCGACCCTACCTTTTCAACAAAACATAGCTTACAAACTCTAGTTTAAGGAAATCAAACATGAAAAGGGAAACGCTATCCATTTGTGCGGAAGCTGATGAAAGGGCGAGCAGGCATGTGTAGGATTAGAAAGGAGCGCATTCCGAAGGCGGTCAACAAGACGGCGAGCCCAATTCAACAGAGGAGCATTAGATCGTATAGGAAACCGTCCGACTTTAATATTAACTGAAGTTTAGAATTCAGATCGTTTCGATAATGTGAAAGGCCTTGTTCAAGTATAAGAATCCCGGCTATATTGCTTGGCTCTAATTCCCAAACTTTCCAATTGTTGAGTTCATCCATATAATGGACCGAAAATAGTTATAGGAGGAATCTGAGAGGAAATATCATAATTGACTGGTTCTTTTTGACACTGCGTCTTACCAACCGTTCTGGCCATACGCGTATTTACAAGGAAGTTTGAATCTGTATTACGTCGTGTGCAATTATTTGAGTGGAGGGAAAGTGGATAAACCATTTAGGAAAAAATACTCTCAGTACAATCGACTGGGATTCGAACACCAACTTCCCCATGATCGGTACTTTAGTATATTTCTAGAGTGACGCCTTAGACCCCATGGCCACCTATGTGGGTCTCATACCTACTGCCAACGACTCATCTTAGCTATTCCAAAGAAACAGAATCTAAAGGGTGAATTCAGATTAACATCATAGCCATCGGTGATATTTTTTTTAAGTACCACGTCTTACTACCCTTTCTGGTTGTACGCCTATGTACTTGTTACACTAATGGTTTAGGGATTAGGGAGGTTTAATTGAGAGGCAGTACACCCACATTTGCGTGGAAGGAAAGGGGAAAACTACTTAGTAAAACCACCCTCAGTGCACCCGACCGGGATAGAACCCCAATTTCTCCATCTTCAGCAGTTTAGTCCAACAAAAGATTAGCGCGTTAGACCACGCGGCCACCAAAGCGGGTTATAGGTTAAAATGATGACAGAGTGTGGTATTTAAGATAATTCTGTTTCAAACAATTTTTTGATATAGTGAATCCCTTAAATTCACCCTAAAGAAATATATGAATTATGCATGGTAGATAATAACTTTGAGAAAAAAATCACTAACCAAGTCTGGATTGAACCAATGTCTCCTGATTTAGAGTCAACGATACCATCCGCAAGGTCAACAAGCATGTTGTCAGATAACTACGACAGAAAATTAGGTGTTATAAAACCATGTCCCCTAATTGACGACTTTTATTACCCCTCAGCACTTAAAGTTAAACTCGGGGGTTTTCTATTAAACATCCTTTTTACATAAGCTACAACGTTTTAAAATTTTACTGCGGCATTAAATGTATAATTTAATGTTTAGGAGTGGAACAAGACTCGTACTCCCAAAACATATTATTATAAGTTGCACGTCCATGCATATTTGACAGGATCTTGGTGGTTTATGGCTCATTATAATTATATAACTATTAACCGTGCGCTAGACCCCAAGGTAGGCGCCATCTTTGTCTCCGATAAGAATCCATGTATATTCCTACTTGTTCATTGGGTGTTCACCACTAAAATCTGAAATAAAGGTAATTTATGTTAACTGCTTTGGAGATCTTGTTGTTGTTAATACTTGTAAGTTGTAAAGTTCTAACACAGTTGTACAATTTCTGTGTATTGAGTGAGTGGAATAGCTTGAAGTTTTCAACAAAGCTACATTTGAGTTCATTCATACACTAATAAGGATAATTATTTTTACTTTTAAAATATGGGCTATTAATGTCTTGAACCACCTTATCTCAATCGGTAACGTGTCTGTCTACTGAGCTAAGGGTCCCGGATTCGATTCCAGGCTTGGCCTAAAAATGTATGATTCGTGAAATGTGGGTCTACCCTAAATTGACGGGCGAGGACTGGAAGTTGTGTTTGTCCTAGTTTTAATTTTGATTATAAGGCGTATGAAGCTATGACAGACCTATAGCAAACCAGTAGAGTAAAATATATGGATGGATTAAAAAACTGAACCAGGCCACAGGCTGGAAACAGTAATGGATGTTAAAAAAAAAGTATTGAACATATTCTATGGTTTAAGTCTGTGTGGAGGGTACATAGAAGAAATGCACCAACATTAAATATAAAGAGTGTATGGAAAAATAAATGATAAGTCACATTTGGATACTCCCTACCCCCTTTTCCAGTTTTGTCTATTAGAGACTCCAACAACGAATCCTCACCCTCCTCGGTGGCGTAGTTGGCTAACGCGCTTGTCGTGTTGAACTCAACTGCAGAGGATGGAGAGATCGAGGTTCGAATGTCGGTCGGGTGAACTGGGGGGTGGTTTTTCCCTAAATGGTTTTCCACTCTCCCTCCACGTGAATGTGGGTTCACTTCCTCTAATTCAACCTTCCCAATTATTAATCCATTAGCGTAATTAGTACTTAAAGCGTATAATTCAAACGGTTAGTAAGACGCGGTGCTAAATAATAATGATAATAAAAATAATAACATCGAATTCTCCTTCCACTACCGGGGACTCATTCTAATAAAAACCTGACGACATAATTACACGAGATCGCTTGGGAGTGCATAGTCAGCCTCATATATAGTAGGTATATGAAGTTTACACTGTTAAAAAGTAATTTGCTAGCGCACATTGTATTTATTTCAATTTTGTTTTAGTACCGCGTCTTACTACACGTTAGGGTTATACACCTATGTACTAATTACACTAACGTGGTAAGGCTTAGGAAGGTTTTAATTTGGAGGAATTGAACCACCATTTGCATGGAGGTGAGTGGAAACCCATTTAGGGAGAGAAAAAAACTTCTCAGTGCACCCGACCGGGATCGAATACCGAGCTCCCCATCTTCTGCAGTCTAAGTCCAACATGAGAGTAACGCGTTAGATCATGTGGCCACCGAAGCAGGTTATTTAAATATTACCCACTTCATTGGTTGAATTGTCTAAGGAAGTGCTAATCAACCTGGGGTAAGAGTTCCCTGATGATAAGCTAATACATCTTAAGGGGTACGTAATAATTAAAAGTATATTTTATATTTTCCATTATTTAGCATGCGCATTTATTTAAGGTGTAAATTATAGAATATATATAAGCTCCACTATGCATCAGAAATGTTGTAGGGGCAAAGTTGAAAAGAAATATATCTGGGGGTAAGCGAACCAAAGAGGTTGAATATCAGTGGTATAAGGAGTCACTATAGCAATATATTGGACTCCCGACGTTAGGGAGAGAAGAGTTAGAATCCCGGTTGGGTATACTACGGGTTTTTTTTTCTAAAAGCTCTCCTACCATCCCTCCACGCAAATGAGAGCACACCCCATATAAACTAAACCTTCTTTATCCCTAATACCTTAGTGTACTTAGTTAATATGCGTATAGCTCAAACGGGTAGTGAGACGGCATGACAAAAGTTAATATCAAATATCTGTACACAATTAATATATATATATTAGTTCTACGATTAATTAGACAAGAAGTTCAACAATATATTGTAGGATAGTGACTAAACTATGTAAAATGAACAGACTTCCATGTAAACATAGTTAACCTCATTATATTTTAATATACTAAGTTGTTTCCAAAGACCCCTACCTCGGTTATGTAATTAGCTTACTTGCTAGTTTCGTGTTGAGCTAGACGGCCGAGGACGGTGAGACCAAAGTTCGAATCTCAATCTGGTGAACTGGGGGTGGTTTTTCCTAAATGGTTTTCCCCTCTCCCTCCACGCAAATGCGGGTTCACTTCCTCTATATTATAACCTTCCCATTTCCTAGCCCATTAGTGTAGTTAAGACTTAAGCGTGTAAACCCGAACGGGTAGTAAGACGCGGTGCTAAGTATTATTAGTATTATAATTATTGTTTACAAAGACACCCAATAAAATTTTGCTCTCTCAGTAGAGGTTTCAGGGAAGTGGTAAGAACCCAAAAGACTATCATAAAACAAAAACAGAAAAAAAAAAAATGTCGGTTATGTATACCGTAAAGGCAGGATATTTTATCAGATAGTAAGATGTACTAAATGTGTCAGCATCAAATCACTTCTTAATCTTTATTGCATATGGGACAAATTAGAAAGGGTTTTTCATTACCTCATAAAACATAAGTCACCAAGGTTTAGAAGAAGGGGGAAAAAAAAAGAAGGGAGAATTGTTTTTTAAAAATATATACATCGCGTAGTTGAATTTATGAGAAGGTCAACTTAAAATCCTTCCAGCAGTTTTTACAAGACTACAAATACCAATTTATTTCAACGATATTTATTTTGGGGGAGAGGGGATGGTTAAGTAAAAATGGGAAGGAGCAGAGAGTTAAGTGAGGGAGGTAAAAAATTTACATTCTAAATATAAAACCAAAAAATACTTATGTAAGAACAAAAAAAAAAATCATATTTCATTACACACACGTAGATTTAAAGTAAGAACTTAAAGCATAAATTAGTATAAAGGTTCAAGTTCATTCTAAACCATACGGAGAAAATAAAATTATTATTATTATTATTATTATTAGCACCGCGTCTTACAACCCGTTCGGGTTATACGCACTTACGCTAATGTGTAATGGTAGGGTGATTGTGAGATGAAATGAAGGACCTACAGTTTAACGTGGAATCCGAACCACGGTGGTGGCCTGGCATTCCACACATTCACAAGATGTCTTGTCAGAGGTGTAGGAAGGGTTTGAGAGAAAATAAAAAACAAGACGACTCGAATAGTACTAATTTTATAATCGTACTCAGGCAAAGATTCGCTGTGGTCAAATTTCTTGCTTGTCAGTCAAGTCACAAGGTTTGTAGTAAAGCCCAAAACTGTAAGCTCTGACCATTATACCACGAGGCTGATTATCTATACTTATAAAATAACACCGACCGACCGACCGACCGACCGACCGACTGATTGATTCATCATCGCCGAGCGCAAACTATCAAGGCTACAAGCATGAAATTCGGACTGTATATTTATTTTGTTATGTAGGCACCCACTAAGAAAGGATTTTAGAAAATTCCACCCCAAAGGGGTCAAAATAGGGGATGATAATATGTATGATAATATGTATGAAAGTCCGTCATTTTGAAATTTACATAAACAAAATTTTGTATTTCGGTTATTGACGTAAAACAAAAATACGTGTTTCAGGAATTTTGGAAATTTTATTTAATAAGGGATGAAAAAGGGGGTGAAAGTTTCTATCGGACTTGCATTATTTTTGATCTGAGGTCAAGTTATGGTCATCAACGTAACGTAATATTTTAAATTAATCTGTAAATACATATGTATATTTCGTATTTGTATATAATCAACTTCCACGCGAGCAAAGCCGCGGGCAACAGCTATCTAGTTATTAAATATATATATATATACATAAATCATATTAATATATTGCGATTCCGTTTTATAAAACCGAAAATTAGAATTTATTTTCTCGCATTGTTATAATGAAAGTTTATAAGACACAATAGCAGTATTTTGAGAAGGATTTAGTTATTTCTTCCGTCCTTTCCGGATGTCTGGGAAGAAGTCGAGTATTCTGTAGTGTTGTCAAGCAATCGAGACAGTGAAGGAGGGTTTATTAAGGATTGGTTGGATGGGTGGTCGAGTTGCAGGGGGGAAGCTGTTTGTCTCGCGCAGACTTGGACTGTGGTAGAAGAGTCGCCTACTAAACAGGTATTTTATATCAGGGTGAGCACGTTTTCTCTGCGTTTGACTGGACTTGACGGGGCCATTCAGATCATTTTGATGCAGCAACGGTAACTTTTTTGGAAACTTGTATAGTATTGGCAAAAACCGTATTTGTAAACAAGCTATAGACTCTGGACTAGATGAAGCAAGTTTAGTTCATTGTCGTAACTATTATTATTATTATTATTATTATTATTAGCACCGCGTCTTACTAACCGTTCGGTTTGTACTCACTTACGCTAATGTGTAATGGTGGGGTGATTGTGAGATGAAATGAAGGACCTACAGTTTACCTGGGATCCGAACCACGGTGGAGGCCTGGCATCTCACATATTCACAAGTTGTGATTAATACACGTCTTGTCAGAGATCAAGGAAGGGTTTGGTAATAAGATAAATCTGTGCTGGGAACGAGGATTGAGCCCCGGACCCCAGCACAGAAGTCCGACACCTTACCTCTAAACCACCAGGTCACCTATGCGTAACTAGAAACCTTGTATTTGATAGTGATAGAAGGTTGGGATTTTTATAATTTAATACTAAACTAGATTTCTGTGAAAATAATATTGGTAGTTTTTATTTTATCATATAGATCAAATATTATAATAGAGAAAGTTATTAATATTTTAATGTATTATAAGGAAATGATTGTCAGCTTAGTATAAATGGAAAACTGTTAGAACGAGTGATTGAATTTGTGAATCTAGGACGAATGTTTTGTAAATAAATGGTACGGAATTTACCACGAACATTCTCGCTCTATTGTTTAAAAATGGAGATATTTACTCAAAACTCGTAATATATGTGAAGCGAGATAATATACACTAGCAAACCCAATCATAAATTGCACTATACTTATGTAAAAACATTTTTTAGTCTTAGTTTAAAATTTTATAATTTTATTTTTACAGAATTAATTTCCTCATTTGTATCTTTTGACCGATAAATAAAGATCAATATTAGGTCCATAAGAGTCAACACTTCGTGTTAAAATTTCTACTTTCGTTTAAAATTTTCAACATTTTATTAAATGTTGCAAATCTTCATGCCATCGCATTGCTATTAAATTCCTCGTTTATAAATGTTGACCAATAAAAAATGTAAATATTGACTATTGAGTCTAAAATGGAGATAGATCATTGTTGTACACACATTTCTCCAAAGAGGTTTAAGGCAAAACAACATAAACTTTTAGAGACTTACCTATATTTAATTACTCTATGGCATTGAAGAATTATTGCGTTAAAACTTATGTATTATCTCTTTACAACTAAAACTCACAAAATTGTATTAATATATTTGTCAATATCTTAGAAACTGTTGTATTCATAAAAATATATTTCATATAAAAGTTTTTTTATTTTTAATGGTATTACAATTTTGCAATGAAAAGTTATCTAGGATCTCAAATAGTTGTGGATTTACGGAAGTTTCTGCTTCTGTAAGGTACCCTTAAATTCATTTTCATGGAAAAATTAAAATAGCCAGTTTATTTATAATCTTAATCAACACCTAGATACGAATTGTAATCAAAATCGTTAGAGCTGATTTTGAGAAAATCGATTTTTTCTCTTTTCGTCCTTTATTAAACTACTCTTAATTTTAAGTCCAAACAAACACACAGACGGCATTGCAAATACCACTTTTTAGGGTTCGGAGGATCATAAGACGTCGACATCCATCAACATTTCAGGTTAGATTTTTCTTTACAGTCGCAATACTTTACCTTTTGTTACCCGCCTCGGTTGCGTAGTTGGCTCACGCGCTAGTAGGGTTAAGCTCTACTGCTAAGGACGGGGAGATCGAGGTTCGAATCTCGGTCGGGTGAACTGGGGTGGTTTTTCCTAAATGGTTTTCCACTCTCCCTGGACGCAAATGCGGGTTCACTTCCTCTAATTCAACCTTCCCAATTCCTAATCCATTAGCGTAATTAGTACTTAAAGCGTATAACCCGAACGGGTAGTAAGACGCAGTGCTAATTATTATTATTATTATTATTATTATTATTACCTTTTGTTTTCGAAAAGTTAAAAAATATATATATAGTTTCGTATAGCTTGAAAGTTATTGGTTTTATAAAAAATATGCCTCAGATAAAATATTTGTATTATAAATAAA
>JBCFYV010000024.1:29573933-29653933 GCA_039000515.1 Timema cristinae | reverse complement strand
CAATAGTTTAGTAGGGTAAAAATGCTATCGTTTAAGTGTAAAATGAAACATATATTGATCTTCAGCGGTTAGCAAAGGTCACTTTTTTAAATTAAAATGAAAGTAAAAGTTAAGCTTAAAATATTCGAAAAATATTTGAAGCTAAAGTAGAAGATCAGAGTTTTGTTGTTGTTACATGGCACTATTTTTAAGTTTTAAACTATTTATTACGTTCATACAAGTATATTTAAAGGTTAATAAAAACAACAAAGGAGGCTCTATGATTTTATGCTGACAAAATGAGTAAATCCATGCTTACGTTGTAGATATTGTTTAATCACAAGCTGGGGTTAAAATACTTTTTAATAGCCGTTCTAAAAAATATTATATGCTAAAATATATATTTGGTGATGTATTTCAAATCTGTTCATACTATATCAAATATTTATTTTCTATGCAAAATATTTCTAAAACGTGAACATTATTGTGGATATTGAAGTCGAAGCGAAGGCTATTTGACATTCAGCTTTTACATTTAAAAGTTTCACACATCCTTAGTAATTTTTTTTTTCGCCTAACGGTAGCAATATAAATAAAAAGGGTGCTTTGGAAGATATTTGGCCTAAAAAGGGATGAATATAATGGAGAGTGGTGGAGGTTATATAAGGATGAGCTGCATATCTTGTACTCATCACAAGATATTGTTATGACAGTCATATCTCATTTGTTGCAGAGTAGGCTACAGTGACTAATAATCATTTACAATTTGGCAGAAAAGTTTTACTGTTGGGGGATGATTTCAAGTAGAGTTTAGACATTTTTACACGTGTTCACAGAAGAGCAATCACCCATACAAGTATTAAATACTCTCGGTTGCATAAGGAGTATAAAATTATCAAGTTAAAAAATAATTCAACGAGAATTGACAGCAACTTCCAAAATTAGTTAATACAATTTACTGATGCTGATGGAAAACTGAGAAAATATAGATTGACAGAAAATATCAAAAAAGAAGGACCAGAGTAAATATTCACACACGACTCGGTAGTTCACGAAACGTTTAAAAATATGCTGAGCATAACTGATATTTCGAATAAAAACTCTGTTTCCAGGAAATTACAAAGTTGCACACACAAATGAGAAGGTATTTATTATTTTAGAAGAAAGGTCCATTTGTTATAATTTTATTTCTTATAGTGGTTGTACTCGTCTTTATAATCAAATTTAGTTATTATTTATTTTAATTATAATAATTAAATGAACATTGTTACAATAAAATTTAATACATTATTTAATGTATTGATTTATCTTCTCCTCTTTGCCATACGTTCAGTGTCTTCCACAATTGTATCACCTCTGTCCAGAATTTAAAAGAACATTCGCATGGAAGCCGTAAGATACAATCTGCACCAATCAGAGCCATCACCCCGGCACATAGCAACAGGGTTTTTAGAAAGACAAACTCACAGAAGACCACTTGTGCGAGCATTCTTACAATAGTCAAGGAATGTACAAACAATACGATCATTCGGAACATTCTTGGTCGATCCAGTCCCACCCGTGCAAGACGAACATATTACAAATCCAGTCTAGCAAACATGAAATTATTATATCACATTGAAACATTAGTTTGAAATTAATCTATGAGCGGGGAAAAAGGCAACCATCTACTAGAATTTTTAAACAGTTTGACGTCCTCAAGAAAACAGCCACACAAGTTAAATTTAAAAATAAGGAGTAAAATATTGTTACTTGGGTACTTAAACACTTAACAGAACCTATGCAATGAAACTAACTGCCTAATATTGAAAAAAAAATGATAACCTATGAAACATTTGAACAGGGATTGTTAAACCGACAATTAATTCTGCAACTGCAGAACTGGTCATCCCCTTTATTTTGAGACGTAGACCGCTCCCAGTTAAACTGGTGTTCTCAATTACTATAAATTATTTACAAGGTTAAACGTTGGAAAGGATCAATGTTAGCCCAAGCCCGTTTTCAGCCTTACAAAAAGGGAACGTACTTTACAATTGAATTTTTTTTTATATATTTTACAATTCATTTAATAAAAATATAATTAAATTAGCTAAAACTCACTTTATCCAAAGACAGAAATATATATTTTAACAAAAAAGCCCAGTATAAAATGCTTTCAACAATAATTAAAGGTTAAGTTTTGTTAGTTTGGTTGATATCATAATCAACATGTCGTAGAGACTAAGAATCTAACGTAACCAATAGACCTATGGTTAAATTATTCATGCCAAAAAATAATTATTTATTAATTTTTCTGAATATCCATTTTTTTTTAACTTCAAAATAGGCCTACTAGTCTGCCTCAAACAAAAATTTCCAACAAGTATTTACTCTTCCTCAACTTTTACTATTTTATTATATCATTTTTTTGTTCAAGCACTTTAATTTTAAAAAGTATAATAAGTTTTATTTTAAAAGTAAAAACTTGATAGATCCTCTTATTTTAATTAATAAATAGCCTTATTTTCCATACATAACACATGTATTAATGAAATCAATAGCAAAATTAAAGCTAAAACATAGTATCTTAAGAGACAGCTGCTTCTTTAATAAGTTTGGTTGAAATCTATAGACTTATTTATTTAAAAAAAAGCCGGCTTTTACCAGACAGTTTTGTTTTTACATTTATATTGTTTTAAGTTTGATGCGTCCAATAAAACGATTACATTTTAAATAGTTTACAAAAAATTAATCATAAATACAGTGATATATTTTGATTAGCAAAAACAACAAATAAAAAGTAGCTAAAATTTCTTGTTCTGAAATGTTAAACGCCTTATAAGCAAACGTGAAATTTATAACGAGAATTTGCGATTCTCAAACGAAGCTCATTATTAAAATTATTCTGTAAATTACGATGAAAAGTAATATTATCATATTTTATTTCATAAATTAACAATACCTAATATTTAATATTCCTTACCTTGTTTTGGGGATCTCCAGTTTTATTTCTAATAAATCCCCCGCCCCTTAAATAACTCTTACCCCTTTTCTCTCTCCAAGAGCGCTCTCCTCACACAGCGGTCGCAGAGCCGTAGAACTAATTGTTTTGACTTGGCGCCGTCAACCAAATAAAAGGACCGTAACGAAAGGAATTGTTACGGTGAAGACGAGAATGAACGATGGCGGGATGTGACCCACCCATACATCACCTCAGGACGGTTATGTTCCAAGATTCACCTTACATCGCGTTGTCAGGGGTTGCGCGCTCACGTGGATTTCGTATTTTGAAAATAAACCATTGTTTCAATAATATTACGCTCACTTTGAAGAGGAATGAAGAATGACAGTGGATAGGAAGATGGGAGGAAGTCTGAGATAAATGTGAAGAGAAAGTTGGAGAGGAATGGAATAGAGGTGAAGGTAAAGGTGGAGCAGAAGGTAAAGGGGTTTTCGAAGGGAAGATGGAGAGGAAGGTGAAGAGGAAGATAGAGATGAAAGTGGAGAGGACGTTGAAGGATATTGAAGAGAATGAAGTATAGAGATAATGAACGAATTTAGATCTAAGTTGGAGAGGAAGGTGAAGAGGAAGATAGAGATGAAAGTGAGAGGAAGTTGAAGGAATTGAAGAGAATGAATTATAGGGATAATCAAGGAAGTTAGAGGCGATGCTGGAGAGAAAGGGGAAGGGAGTGGTGGAGAGAAACCTGGGAAGCAAGTTGGAGGTGAAGGGTGTAGTGAAAGGATGTAAGGAGGTTGAAGAGGAAGTTGGAGGTGAAGGTGTAGTGAAAGGATGCAAGGAGATTGAAGAGGAAGTTGGAGGTGAAGGTGTAGTGAAAGGATGTAAGGAAGTTGGAGAGGAAGTTGGAGGTGAAGGTGTAGTGAAAGGATGTAAGGAGGTTGGAGAGGAAGTTGGAGGTGAAGGTGTAGTGAAAGGATGTAAGGAGGTTGGAGAGGAAGTTGGAGGATTAGCTGGAGAGTTAGGGGGAGAGGAAGATAGAAGAAAAGGTTGAGAATAAGTGTACTAAAGTTAAATTTAGTGTAAATAATAGTGAAAAATCGGTGACCTGGTGGTCCAGGGGTAAGGTGTCGGACTTCTGTGCTGGGGTCCGGGATTGCCAAACCCTTCCTTCACCTCTGACAAGACGTGTATTAATCACAACTTGTGAATGTGAGGAATGCCAGGCCTCCACTGTGGTTCGGATTCCACGTTAAACTGTAGGTCCTTCATTTCATCTCACAATCACCCTACCACTACACATTAGCGAAAGTGAGTATAACCCAAAGGGTAGTAAGACACGTTGCTAATAATGATGATGATAATAATAATAATAATAATAAATAGTGATAAATTAATGAAATTATCAGGAAAACCCACATCCGTCAAGGATTCTAACCTTGGCCTATCAATTATCTGAATACCAGATACGACAAGATCAACATCTTTGACTGCTTAACCAACCGGTGCTTGTAAGAATAAATTGATACTATTATCTCACCTAAAACAATACCCTAACGATTTTCAGAATGTTTATTAACAAAAACCATCACAAACTTGATATGTTGTCTAGTCTGTATGGTATGACGGTGTCGGAAAATAAAAGTTTGAATCTTTGACGGGTATATTGAAATTAAGATTTCATTAAATGTCTTACCACTCCTGTTCTACGCAAATGCAGGTACTTTTCCTTTAAATCCTACCTTAATCTATTTTATTACTTTAGTGTGATTACGTCATAGGGTTAGTCCAAGCATGGCGAGACGCAGTGAAAACATAACGTTGTACAATGATTTATACTATAGATATAAATAATTTATTATTAAAACAATTTAATGAATGCTCCAAATTAGCCATATTCAGGGCTCGACTGTAATAATAATAATAATAATAATAATAATATTAGCACCGCGTCTTACTACCCGTTCGGGTTATACGCTTTAAGTACTAATTACGCTAATGGATTAAGAATTGGGAAGGTCGAATTAGAGGAAGTAAACCCGCATTTGCGTGGAGGGAGAGTGGAAAACCATTTAGGAAAAAAACACTCCCAGTTCACCCGACCGAAATTCGAACCTCGATCTCCCCGTCCTCAGCAGTCGAGCTCAACACGTCTAACGCGTTAGTCAACTACGCCACCGAGGCGGGTTCGACTGTAAGAAAATGACTGTCAAAATTGAGGAAAGAAATCGCCAAATGAAGTTGAAATTGACACCATCTGTAAAAGTGAAAGCTACGGTACATATTTCATCCCCCATGATTAGTTCTGATAACTTCTTTTAACTTAAAAAGGAAGAGGTTCTTTAACCGGCGAATCTACTATACCTCTGATATATATATTTTTTTAAATTTCACAAATTGCCTCATAGTTCACTAGCATGTTATAATGAGCTTTGCAGATTACACCCCATTAGTACACAAGCCCGGTTTCCAGTCACTACATCCCTCCCCCCTCCCCCACCCCTCGAACCTCCTTGTATGACTTATTACAGTCTCCTAAGGACTATAAATTACCCCAAGTACGTAAACTTGTAATACAAGTCTCAATAAGGTTAAGTAAGATCTGAGCATCACAAGAGACGCAGGTGGTTGTTATTGTTGTTATTGTTGTTATTCTGTCTGGTTCCCCCTACTTCACGTGCAGACAAAAAATCTGTCTCACTTCTAAAATTAAGGTTTGGGGGAACTTCAGTACCTGAGACAAGGGAACAAAATGTTCAATTTGTAGATTATGTGATACTACTACACTGAAAACTAATTGAGTAAAACATTGTTATGATAAATTCCATCTTAAACACGTTTGCCATTATGCATTGATAAATTAAAATCAATCGCTACAAATTAAATTTAAAACCCACTTAAAATAAATAGTACAGAACTTCACACGGACTTTCTCACTCAATTGTTTAAAAATGGAGCTATTTAATCAAAACTCGTTATATTTGTGAAATGAAATAATTATTATTATTATTAGCACCGCGTCTTACTACCCGTTCGGGTTATACGCACTTACGCTAATGTGTAATGGTAGGGTGATTGTGAGATGAAATGGAGGACCTACAGTTTAACGTGGAATCCGAACCACGGTGGAGACCTGGCATTCCTCACATTCACAAGATGTCTTGTCAGAGGTGAAGGAAGGGTTTGGTAATCAGATAAATCTGTGCCGGGACCGAGGATTGAACCCCGGCCGCCAGCATAGAAGTCTGACACCTTACCCCTAGACCACCAGGTCACCAAAAATGAAATAATAATCATATACTATCAAACCCGAAAAGAAATTGCACTATTCTTAAGTGAGAATTTTTTTTACTCCCGGTTTTAAATTTAAAATTTAATTTTTTTATTAAAGTCCTCATTTGTAAGTTTGGATCAATAAAAATATCGATATTGGGTCCACAAGGGTCAACAATTCGTATTAAAATTTCGACTTCCGATTAAAGATTTCAAAATTTTATTATGGGTTGGACATTTTCTGGTTATCGCATTGATATTAAATTCCTCATTTATAAATTTTGAGAAATAAAATAGATAATTATTGGCTAATGAGTATAAAATTATATAGATTGACAATTGTTGTACATACATTTCACCCAAGAGGTTAAAGGAAAAAGAACAACTTATTGAGAGACTTCTAATATTTACTTACTCTGTTGGATTAGAGATTACAGCTTAAGTATTATCTCTTCACAACTAAAGCTCACAAAAATGTATTAATATATTTGACAATATCTCAGAAGCTAATGGTTTTATAACAATATATTTCAAAGAAAAGTTTTTATTTTTAATAGTACTACAATTTTGCAATGATAAGTTATTTAGTATATAAATATAGTTGCGGCGATACGGAAAATTCCCCTTCTGTAAAGTACCCTAAAATTAATTTTCATAGGAAAATGAAAAAAAGCCATTTTGTTTATAGTCATCAATGCCTGGATACGAATTTATTTAAAATCGTTGAGAAAATCGATTGTTTTCTTTTCGCCCTTTATTAAACTTACCTACTCTTGATATTAGCTTTCAACAAACACACAGAAAAACAGCATTGCGAATACAACTGTTTTAAGGTTAGGGGGGAGGGAGTCATGAAACGTTGACATTCATCAACATCTAGGGTTAGATTTCTTTTTACAGTCACCATAATTTGGCTTTGGTGCTCGGAAAGATAAAAAAATATATATATTGGCGTATAGCATGAAAATTATTGGTTTTATAAAAATATGTTTCAATTAAAAGATTTTTATAACTATACCAATATATTTGTAATGATAATTAACTTCAGATATTAAAGAGTTACGGAGATACGATGAAAAAAAAGAGAATTTACGCATCAGACCAGAACCCTTAAATTCATTTAGATGACAAATTTAGAGAAGCCATTTTGTTTGTAGTATTAATCATTGCTTAGAAATTAAATTAATCAAAATCGCTAGAGCCCATTTTTATCAAATCGATTTTTTTTCTCTTTACGCCCTTCAGTAAGCTACCCTTAATTTTAGGGTTAAATATCCAATACCAAAAATCCTTCGGGGAAACCCTATGAAAACCCTAGATACCAAGTTTTAGCCCGATCGGTAAAATATTTTAGGCCATAGAGCGAGGTACAAAAAGAGAGACGGAAATTCAAAAAACATTTTTTCGAATTCGGGGGTTAAGAAACGTCAAAATTCATGTAAATCATGAATTCGATTTTTTACGATCACAATACTTTCTATACCTTTATGGAATCGAGAAAATAAAACTTATCAAAAAGAAAATTTAAAATCTATATGTATATAAAAATTGTGATTTATTTGAACTTCCAATTCGATAACAAAAAACGTCGAGTAAATTTATATTTTGGGTTCTTTTGTGTGTCTGTAAGCTCTATACAGTTATCAAATCACCATGAATTGATTTAATATATATATATATATATATATATATATATATATATATACACACACACAAGACATTATTAGGACATTATTATTCTGAATGAATCTAGAACCTTGTTCAGCGTATTGACTGACAACCCTTTAAGAAGATACCATTGGGAAGACCTAGACGCAGATGGGAGGGTAACATTAGAATGTACCTGAGAGAGATACGGTGTAATGAGGTGGACTGGATAGAACTAGCTCAAGATAGGGGGATAGGAAGCATACATTTGTAAGTGCGGCAATGAACTTTCGAGTTCTTAATGCCCTAGATAGTTAGTAAAGTCCATTCACCGTAGGAATTGTTTTCTGAAAGGACTTTTTCCCTAACAGAAATCTATTATATAGTAGGATATTGTTAGTAAAAAAGAACTTTCAGAGAGTAATTCCAACCGTGAATGGAGTTTAAGTTGTTTGCTATGAGAGCAGATAGCTTACCTATTGAAATTCATTAATGTCCCGATAGTTTAATTTCCATGGAAAATATATTACAAACATAAATATTAAAAAGATTTATATATTTCTTAGGTTTTTAAAATAATATTAAAGTGATTTTGTATAAAAAATTTTATTTAGATTTTTTATGTAGACCTAATTTGTTCTGACATTTTTTTTTCTTTCGATTTGGTCACAATATCAAAAAGAAAAATTTGTTTCCTAAAACTTTGTGTCGATTGAGTTGGGCTCTACGTACAACTTTTTACCTCTAAACATATTTGTTCCTATTTAAAAAAAAAATCGGCTATCATATAATTCTTATAACATAATCCGATAGAACAAAGCATAAGGATATTTTATCTGAAAAAGTTTTCTATGGGATGTTTATTGTAAATAAATAAAAACAACCAAAGTTGTGTGCTCTTTTCATTTCACCTCGTATTTGGTAATACTATGAAAATGGAGTATCTAAATGCACATTTATTAAATTCTAGATGATCTGGTGGTCTATGGGTAAGGTGTCAGACGTCTGTGCTGAGGGTCCGGGGTTCAATCCTCGGCCCCGGCACAGATTTATCTGATGGCCAAACCCTTACTTCACCTCTGACAAGACGTGTATTAATCACAACTTGTTAATGTGTGAAGTGCCAGGCCTCCACCGTGGTTCGGATACCACGTTAAACTGTAGGTTCTCCATTTCATCTCACAATCATCCTAACATTACACATTAGCGTAAGTGAGTATAGCCTTGATAGGTAGTTAGATGCGGCGCTAATAATAATAATATTAAATTTTAGATCACGTGTATTTTTAAGACACTTTTTTTTTACTGTGTCACACTATTCGTATGGTTTGTATACATACGAATATAATACGTTAATGTGGTAGCATATGCGTGGAAGGATTAGGAGTTGAAAATAATTTGTAAATTTTTTTCCTGAATACACCCATTTGGGATTCGAACATCGATCCTTCCCTTCTATCACTAGCAAACAAGATTGGCGTGTGTGTATATCAGCCGTTATTATTCTAAATACACAGTGTCAACCACTTACAATAAACCACTATTTCTAAATACACAGTGTCAACCACTTATAATAAACCACTATTTCTAAATACACAGTGTCAACCACTTACAATAAACCACTATTTTTGAGAACAAACCGTATAACTTTATAAATTTTATACACTTATAAGAAACAGGGTTTGTGATAAAAGGTTTCGTAAACATTTATTTTATCATATTAAAGAGGCATATATTGTTTTTAATTTTTTTTAACCCACTAAACAAGCATACACATTAATCCTATAGAATGTGTTTTTTTTAGCACCGCCTCTTAATAACCGTTCGGTTTTACTCCTATGTATTATTATTATTATTATTAGCACCGCGTCTTACTACCCGTTCGGGTTATACGCACTTACGCTAATGTGTAATGGTAGGGTGATTGTGAGATGAAATGGAGGACCTACAGTTTAACGTGGAATCCGAACCACGGTGAAGGCCTGGAATTCCCCACGTTCACAAGATAACTTGTCAGAGGTGAAGGAAGGGTTTGGAAATCAGATAAATTTGTGCCGGGACCGAGGATTGAACCCCGGCCGCCAGCACAGAAGTCTGACACCTTACCCCTAGACCACCAGGTCACCTACTCCTATGTAGCCTACTAATTACACTAATGCGCTAGGAATTAAAGATGTGTAATTTAGAGGAAGTGCACCCGAATTTGCATGAAGGGAAAGTGGATACCCATTAATGGAAAATCACCCGCAGTGCACCCGACTGGGATTGAACCTCGATTTATAGGTATCTGGCGGTCCAACCCAACCCGAGATTGTGTTTATATAATTTCAAGTATACTGGGAATTTAAAAATACTTATATGATAGTTCTGTTGAGCTACGTAGCGAATGATGATAGTATAAATTTTAAATACAAATTTTAAATAAAAGTTTGTTGATAAAAGTATTCCTTGATTTAATATCTTCAGACATATTTGATCGATTTATGTAGTTTTTGTTGTAAAATATTTAACTAGTTTTCAACACTTTAAGTTCTACTATGTAGGCCTATATTATTCAAGTCAGTTATAATATATTGTTTAAATTTTTGCAATGAATATTTCATTTTGAAATCTCGGAAGCCCTTTTTAGATGACTTTGAATAATACCAATAATTATAATAGCTTATAAACCCGCCTCGGTGGCGTAGTTGGCTAACGCGCTTGTCGTGTTGAGCTCAACTACTGAGGACGGGGAGATCGAGGTTCGAATCTCGGTCGGGTGAACTGGGGGTGGTTTTTACTAAATGGTTTTCCACTCTCCCTCCACGCAAATGCGGGTTCACTTCCTCTAATTCAACCTTCCCAATTCCTAATCTATTAGAGTAATTAGTACTTAAAAGCGTATAACCCGAACGGGTAGTAAGGCGCGGTGCTACATATTATTATTATTATTATTATAGCTTATCATATTCCAATTAGAATTCTAATTTTCGTAACTTCATAAATATTGTTTATTCTATATCTAATAAGGTCAACGTCTTGTTTTCGTTCTTCCATGACGCAGCCTGTATAGTAGAGCTAGAAAATGAATAATTCTCAAGGGTTTCTTGTCACTTCAAGTAAATGACGTTGAAAATGGTAGACACCTGAAATATGGAACGTTTCAGAGCACAGAATCGCTTTCAGGGTTATCCGTCCAAAAAGTCAGCGAGCTAAAGTAACAAGTTTCTGTTTGGAGAATGCATGGCAGAACTTGAAGTGAAGAATATATTTGCTTTTGCGTGAAATATTTAACCCCGAATACTCATGTAGATCTAGAGAATATGTTACTGTGCGTTTTAAAGGATGTGTAAAGTAATATTGTTTCAATAGTTTTTATTTCCTCTACAATATATTCTAGTAGTGTTTTTCTCAGTAAACGAAAACACAAAATCAATATCAACTACAGTCTAAGACAGATTTATCAGAGTATATACTTTATTACTCTTCTTCGGTCACTTAAAGTTGACCTGTCTCTTGTTCTAGTAGTCCCGGGTTCAATTCTCCTCGACACCATAGGTACTTTTGCCGAAAAGTGAACTGTTCCTCTGGTCACCATGTTATGGTTAATTAGGCTTAAGTTAGGTTTACTTTAATGGTGACCTGGTGGTCTAGGGTAAGGTGTCAGACTTTTGTGCTGGAGGCCGGGGTTCAATCCTCGGTCCCGGCAAAGATTTATCTGATTACCAAACCCTTCCTTCACCTCTGACAAGACATCTTGTGAATGTGGGGAATGCCAGGCCTACACCGTGGTTCGGATTCCACGTTAAACTGTAGGTCCTTCATTTCATCTCACAATCACCATTCCATTACACATTAACGTAAGTGCGTATAACCCGAATGGGTAGTAAGACGCGGTGCTAATAATAATAATAATAAGAAGAAGAAGTTTACTTTAAACCGGCTTCACACCTTCATAATCACTCTCATCATGTTATATCATTGAAGGTATGACATGTAGACAACCTGCAAGGTCCACCCTGGAAAACGTTCTATTCTCACAGAGTTGATAAAACTTAAGTCTACATACACGGCGATCAAACTAGGTATTCTATTTCTTGCGGTCAAATATGCCATATGCTTAAAAAAAAACTAGGTCCAAACTCAAAATTTACTAACCTTTTCAACAGTCGTTTACTGTTTCATAAGCGCCTTCAATTATAGAGTAGAAAACCTTAGTTCTGTAAATATTATTTAGCACCACGTCTTACTACCCGTTCGGGTTATACGCTTTAAGTACTAATTACGCTAAGGGATTGGGAATTGGGAATGATGAATTAGAGGAAGTGAACCCGCATTTGCGTGGAGGGAGAGTGGAAAACCATTTAGGAAAAACCACCCCCAGTTCACCCGACCGAGATTTGAACCTCGATCTCCCCGTCCCCGGCAGTCGAGCTCAACACGACAAGCGCGTTAACCAACTACGCCACCGAGGCGGGTTTCTGTATATAGGGTGTTTATATATTGAGATAAGTTGTCCTGGTTCGAACCCCGATATGGTATGGAAAATTCATATCTAAGGAAATTTGAACCATCCCTTTCACAGTAAAGAATCAACGATTGGCGGACAATATGATGTGTTTGTTATAAAACTACATTAGCTGGTAAGGAATATGATCATTTATAATTAATTTGTTCATAAGGTTTACTTTAAGTACCCGAATAATAATAATAGTGATGATATAATAGGATAGTAATTATTCAATAGTTTGTTTGTGCATCAGATGCTACTGCCTTCTGGGGTATCAGTATATTTATACTAATGGTCTTGGGATGATAATTATATAATTTATAGTAAATCTACGCAAGTTTGCTTAAAGATAGGTGTAAAAACATTTGTGAATAAATACTCTCAATCCACCCAGCTAGGAACCCGACTACCAATATATTGCTAGAGTGACGATTTAGACAATGTGACCACCGATGGGGTTTGGCATAGCTAGCACGGTGATTACGTTCAACGTTGCCTCGACATATTATTCTTAATTTGTTTAAAAGCATAAATCAAGTTTAAAGGAAAAATCAACTAACATAGGCGACAAGTCGAGTACAATTATGACTATTACTCTGAAAAACAAGGTAAAGTGGGACACATGTTTGTATGCACTTTTTAATTGTATTTGTGTCTCTTGTTCACCGCTGATGTTATGGTAACAGCTGAACACTTGTACCGAAAGTTGTATGGTCTAACGCGTTTATCTCGAATTAGGCTTGATTGTTGGTGACGGGTAGATCATGGTTCGGATACCGGTTGGATATACTGAATGTGGTTTTACCTAAGAGGTTTACCTATTCTACCTCCACGCAAATGCGGGTACATTTCTTTTAAAATTACTTTCCTCATCCCTAACATTCTGTCTTAATTTATATGTAACTTATGCATAGAACTTAAATTTTCAAATATATTTGAAGATGTTTAATGAGAAAATTGGTTTATAGCTGCTCTTAAAATAATCTATTTTTGTAAAACAATCAGCTAATGTGCAAAATGCAACGTGACATAGTTTAAAACCTTGTAGTATCACTGACATTATCACATTACAATGTTTTAAGCAACTATTTCCGGAAGTCTTGTAGGCAATTTCAAAATGTCGGGAGGGTGTGACGTTGAAGGGAGATCCACGTTACATATTGCCGTAGGTTACGAAAACTGTTTATATTTTATCGCGGTGTAAATCAGAGTTAAAAGTTCTCTAATTATGTTTCAATCTAATCATTCCACGTCCGTCAGATATAGCAGATTTAATGAGGTGCCAACCGAGATTTTAGTGTAATGGAACTTTAATATGGAGATATCTTTTGGGATGATAACCAAAGTGTTGAGGATATAAACTACCCATATCTGATGTGTAGGACTTACATTTGTACTGGGACTTAGAAATTTCGTTTAAATTAGTTGTTAGTTTGCACTTTATAAATAGTGTGAACGATTATGATATAAAATGAATTAATCTTTGTTTTTAAAGCCTTTATTATTTCCAGCTTGTGGCCTAGTCACTATTTTATTCCATTCATATATTTTCCCCTACCGGCTTGTTAGGCTTGTCATAGGTTCATATGCCTCATAATATAACTTGAGACTAGGAGAGGCCGTTAATTCATCACTAGGTGACCTGGTGGTCTAGGGGTAAGGTGTCGGACTTCTGTGCTGGGGGTCCAAGGTTCAATCCTCGGTCCCGGCACAGATTTACTTGATTACCAAATCCTTCCTTCAGCTCTGACAAGACGTGTATTAATGACAACTTGTGATTGTGAGGAATATCAGGCCTCCACCGTGGTTCGGATTACACGTTAAACTATAGGTCCTTCATTTCATCTCACAATCACCCTACATTACACATTAGCGTAAGTGCGTATAAACCGAACGGGTAGTAAGGCACGGTGATGATAATAATAATAATAATAATAATATTCATCACTATGAAAGGTTAAACCTACATTTCACAAAATATACATTTTTCGGCCATGCCGGAAATTGGGCCTGTGACCCTCAACTCAGTATACAGACACGCCACCAACTGATGCTAAGGTGTTGGATTGAATTAATCAAAATAGAAAGATGAATAATTCTACTATCAGAATTGCGAAAGTATACCTAATAATGATTCATTTTTAACATACTCTGAATTGTCAAAGATTCAATAGACCTTACAGTTTTTATCAAATAGTTTTGTTTACATATAAAAATATACATTCATTATTATGTTGGTACTTAAACTAGTGATCAAATATGTATTCGATTAAGATTTAAAATTTAAAAAGATTTGCTAAAAAAAATTATGTAGCTAAAATTTGTTTATGTGTTTTTGTTTTGTTGAAATTGTAGCATCGGATGGTGTACCATAGACTCTAAACAACAACAAGGCGCTGACTTACCCCGTTTGCCCGCTGCCGAGGCTCCATGCAAGATAGACACAAGTCGGACGTAACTTCGCGGGACCGAAACAAAACTAATACTAACTTGAATAATGGGACGCAAATCGGCGACGCCCGTAAAGTGGACTGACTGATCGCAATGCGGATATCCACATGTGAAGATTCCCGACCGGCCACGAACTTCCCGAAGTTCGTTTTAGGCATGCGCAATATGTTCCCTGGCGATCCTAAATGTTTTCCCCCCAATGTCTCCCTTCTTTTCCCCCTCTGTGGCAGATTGTATTTATACGGGCATCTAAGCCTACTATCGATACAATTGGGCCTTAACCGTACTAGGAGTAGGAGAAGCTCCGGCTTCATTCGTATTATAATGTAAGATCTAAATTATTTTCTGGCAACTCTAACTTCGCTTTCTATTAATATTAATTATTCAAAATTCCCTATTGACGTCATTTCAATTTATCTCTAAAATATGGAGCATAATAGTAAATTTAATCTGACCTCGTTGATATCGATTAGTTACAAGGTATTAGCATCACAATGCGAGTCGAGTCGTAATCCTTGCTGGATAATAATCGATTATTAACCTTTGAGAGATATCGATTTTCTTTACATCAATATAGAATGTTTGTGTTTTAACTCGATATTTCAGTGAGAAATATTTAAATCATGTTCGCGGGAACATTGAGTTGGTTAAACTTAGGATTAAAACTTTTGTACCTTTGCTATAGACTCGTGACTATTTATTGTTATAAATTATTCGGAGTAAATTTGTGGATACCAAATTAGGGTATTTTTCTTATGTTTAGTTCAAGGAGGTTATTAAGTGTAAATACGCTTTGGTATTTAACTGTTAAGATATAAACCATATTATTGTAAGCTTTCTCTTGTAACGTATCTTAATCATCACAAACATTATGACTGCCATTAAAAAAAGAACAGGGAACCAAAGCCTATAAATGTTTTGTAGCCTATCTACTCTGTCAACGCTAAAGTAAAGTAAATGATTATTTGGTTGGTATTAACTTTGTAAAATCAACTGATAATACTATAGCATTTTTACGACGTTTTGGTGAAAACAATAAATATTATACAATTATATATATTACAACTATATTTGATGTTCAATATTTAATCCTTTTAAATAAATTTGATATTCTATATTCTACAAACATCTTCTTGACGTGATTTCTTCCATAATATAAGATTTTCCCACCATACCCTAGGTATACGAGAGTATATTTAAGTAAGTTTTCTAATATGGTGAACATGAGGGGCAGTATATATTCTTTACCTTCTCTTGAGATGGACTATCCATATGTTTTACTCTGCGACAGGTGGGAGTTGCGAGATCTGATGATTTGAATGTTGTCTTTAAACCTTGAAAGGACAGAACTCCTTGCATTCACTCCTGATGTCCCCCTTTTTTGTATGTACCTTTCTTGTAGTTTGAGCCTCCCCCCCATTAGGACGGTTCAAAATTAAAAATTATTTACTACAAGAAACTAGTTATTTAATAGTGACTTTGAACCACTATGCTAAAGAAACTTAAATCTACTTTGATCTTGGTGTAATAGTGACAGTGTTTAAAACAATTACTATGCATTGGTTTATAATAATACTTATATTATACAATATTAATAATTATTTAGATAAAGTCTTATATGTAAAGATTATAGTTTTCACATAAAATAAGATAGGTTAGTAAAGTTTTGAGCCATAACTGTTACAGTTTTATCCCGAAAGTTTTAATATAGTTTCATGGTCCCACAGTCTATGGTGTCACGTTTGCTATAAAATAGAGGTAAACGTTCGAATCTTAATCGGGTGTACTAAGAATAATCTTTCATATGTGGTTTATAATTGTGATTTTTCAATCCCCTAACAAACCTACGTTGTTGCATTTTATTCTATGTAATCTTACCATACCTTACCCTTAAGGTAGTGGTTTCCAAACCCACTATTGGTTAACAACAGAACTTTTGTTTGATCACAAACATTTTTCAAATGTGAACAATTTATAATTATTTAAAAATAAAAAATCATGTTGAAGGGAGAAATTGAAACAAAAAATTAAAATAAGGCCAATGAAAAAGTATTGATCTCTTCAAAGAAAACTCGTCAAAAATGAATTTCGACTGCAGATTATTAATGGAATTTTGATTGATTTTATGTATGTTCAAAAAAGGCATCCATCTATTTCTACTGAAGATTTAAAAGCATTATTACCTTTCTCATATTTGTAAATCTATGAAGTTGGACTTTAGTTTATAGTAGGTATCAAAACCTAATTTTGAAACAAACTACATTTATTGTTGAACTCCTTGACCATGAAAATGACTCGCATCGATTGGGTCAATATTGCAGCAACAGAAACCGGAAAAAAGCACACCCTTTTACACACGCCTCATTATGAGAAATGTATATTTATTATTATAAAGGTTACCTGGTGGTCTAGGGGTAAGGTGTCAGACTTCTGTGCTGGAGGCCAGGGTTCAATCCTCGGTCCCGGCACAGATTTATCTGATTACCAAACCCTTCCTTCACCTCTGATAAGACATCTTGTGAATGTGGGGAGTGCCAGACCTCCACCGTGGTTCGGATTCCACGTTAAACTGTAGGTCCTCCATTTCATCTCACAATCACTCTAACATTACACATTAGCGTAAGTGCGTATAACCCCAATGGGTAGTAATACGTGGTGCTATAATAATAATAAAATTATATATATTGTAAAATTATATTCAATTATAAATGTAGAAGCCCATTAGGAGTCTAGTAAATAAATAGAATAAAAATATCTTGCTCCCACTCAAATCCTCCTCATATTTAAGTGTTAGTAATCTTATTATATTAGTGTTTAATAATCATAATTTTGAAAGTACTAATACTAATTCAATATAAAAGGTCCATTTTCGGTGGCCGAATGATCTTAGGCGTCACTCTCGCAATAGACTGGACAGTGCATATTGGAGAGATTGAGGTTAGAATGCCGGTCGCGTTTAATGAGGATAGTTTCCCCCAAATAGTTTTACACTCTACCATCATCAAATTGCTGGTATACTTCTTCTAAATTCAACCTTATTAGTCCCTAACAAATTAGCGTGTTAGTACAGAGACGTATAGCCCGAATGGGTACTAAAAATGTATATTTGTATATAAAATGATATCAAAAACCTTCTTGTTTGATTCATTACAATTGGATATCACGATATTACTGCTTTTGATCACTTATGATTCTCACCTTCTTTGTAAAACATTTTTCTTCTTCAAATACCACATAGTCCACTCTTGCATCCAAGAAGAATTACCGTCGCGTGATTATAACTTTAAGTGTGAGAGAAGTCGCTATATACATCCAAATTTCGTCTTTATAGGTCATATAGAGGTTTCTGAAGGGTGTGCAAAGTAAAACACACATCAGGAAATGATATTATAGACCTACCATTAAGAAGGGTCCATCAATTTTTGGTAATAATTCCATCTCTAACACATCACACATTATATTTATTATATTACCATAATCTCAAAAATAACGTAAACCTACCAGTTATTAAAATTTACTTACATTAAATTCAGGATTTTAAAAATGTATTACTATTTAAGAATTGATTATGAAATATTTTAAAACCTACAAACTATTTACGCTTTATTTTATCTTTGGGCTTTTTGAGTCATGTATGACCCCCTTACTTCTATTGTTAATAGGTATCTCACATTCACTTATATAATCACTTTTATTTGTATTTTTTAAACGTTTATGATTAATACATCTAAGAATAAAAACCGAGGCGTATTTAAAAATATATATTTGGCTTTCCTTATAGTGTATTTCTACAAAAAAAAAAAACGTTTAAATAAATATGTTCTAATATTTCTTTTCTGAAAGAAGTCAAGTAAAAAAAGAAACATAAAAACAATATACAAAAAAAAAGTATAAAGTGTTCGCCCGAGAAGACGGCTACGAGTAGAATGGTGAAGAATATTTATTAATCATGTTTATCTTGTAATTCCCTCTAGCCTAGTTTACACTGTAGGAACGTGGTTTTCCAGGGAACCTCCCTACTCTTTCTCCCTAACAAATCTCCGGGGAGTTGCCTTTGCTGCTTGCCAGCGAACAAACAGTTGACAGATGAAAAGCGTAGCTCACGTTCTGAGGCGGTACAAGGGTGAAGTATTGTGCGGTAGACACATGTCTTACCCCAAAATTAACAGAAACAGGATACCTCCTCTTCAAGTAATAACAAATTGAAGCTTCCGGGGACGAAAATCAGATAACTCATTTCATAAAAAAAAATCCAAACAATTTTTTTTTCGAGCAAATTAATACGTAACATTTACTCACCCTAAATAAAGATTTTTATTTTTATAGATTTTATAAAAAAAATAATTGCTAATATGAGTTGATGAAATAATAAAATAATTTCTATTGAATACAATAAAACCTCATTTATTAAGTAATTAAATACTCTTGCCGTTGCATAAGATAGAACAATTTATTTTTCTAAGGCCAATTTTTTTTCCTTTATTTCATGGCGGTGATTGTTCTGATCTTAATAGTTATGTAGATATTTTTTTGGTTTAAAACTAAACAATATCCTTTTACAGACTTAAGTGACCTGGTGGTCTAGTGGTAAAGTGTCATACTACTGTGCTAGGAGTCCGGGTTTCAATCCTCGGTCCCGACACAGATTTATCTTATTACCAAACCCTTCCTTCACCTCTGACAAGACTTGTATTAATCACAACTTGTAAATGTGGGGAATGCCAGGCCTCCACCGTGGTTTGGATCCCACGTTAAATGGTAGGTCCTCCATTTCATCTCACAATCACTCTACCATTACACATTAGCCTAAGTGCGTGTAGCCCGAACGGGTAGTAAGACGCGGCTAACTTTTTCAAATAAAATATATTTTCACTTTTATATTTTACAATAAAACTAAATAAATTAGACCTCAGCTTACGAGATACATGGAAACCTTTTTTAATTATTTACTGCATGGTACAATTGTACAACTGTAAGTTTAAATTGTTTTTTAAAAGTGTATAGCTCTTATAAACCCTATAAAACAATCCCACATTAGCTTAGAATATTCTGTTATGACCCTATCAAAACATGACTCTATTTGATAGAGGAAGGCTAGATATAGGTTTGTAACTTTTTGTTTTAATTTAAACTTCTTAAATCGTCAGATACCTGCCGATAGCTTTCACTTATATTTTGTTGAAAACAATATTAAAGAGTGCTCTATAATACAGCTCTCTTAAATGATTATTTTTAATTTTTGATTGGCTAATTTAATTAATGTTAGAGTATTAATCAAAGATCCAGGAATAAGAAATATAACGTATATAAGATGAGCTCTCATTAGTGTGAAATAAAAGGTAAATCTAAATTGAAAGTTTTTTCTCATCTGGTATTTAAACTCTATCCACCCATTCACATTATTGAATTAGAGATGAGATAGGTTGAATTTAGAGGACAAAAATTTGCTTGAAGACAAGGAGTGGGAAACAATTTTTGGAAAAACCACCCTCAGTACATCCGACTGGGATCAAACCACGATCTCCCCGTCATCAGCTGTCTAGTCCATTGTGAGAGTGACGCTTTATATCATGTGGCCACCGAAGCTGGTATTGTCTTAATTATATATTAAATCTATGTACATATTAAACACACAAACTCATTTTAGAATTATTTAATTACTTTTAATTAAAATAAATACACAGCACACGCGTGTATATTTCTACATGTTTGATGCTAAATTCAATTTTAATTATTAAAAACTTGCTTCGGTTGCCGTATGGTCTAACGCGCTACTCACGCAGTATATTATACTGCCGATGGCGGGGAGATTGAGATTATTAGGCCTATAACCCGAACGGGTAGTAAGACGGGATGCTAAAAAAAATTGAATAAATATTAACATAACAATAACATAATATTCAAATATATTATTATTAGCACGGTGTCTTACTACCCGTTCATGTTATACGCATCTACAGTAATGTGTATTTGTAGGGTGATTGTGAGATGAAATGGAGGACCTACAGTTTAACGTGAGATCCGAACCACGGTGAAGTCCTGGCATTCCCCATATTCACAAGTTGTGATTAATACACGTCTTGTCAGAGGTGAAGGAAGGGTTTGGGCAATCAGATAAATCTGTGCCAGGACCAAGGATTGAACCCCGAACCCCCAGTACAAAAGTCCGACACCTTACCCTAGACCGCTAGGTCACCGACATTATAGATATAATTTCTTGAAGAAATATTAAACAAAATTTAGAGCATATTTTTCTCCAATATAGGAAGAGTGTATGACGGAGGGGAGCATGTTTAGTTAGGCTTTTGAAAAGTGGCCAATGTTTACTTTTCAAGACCTTGTGTTGTTCTATAGTGAGGCCCTATCCGACAGAAGGGCTATCGTGGTTTTGTCGATGCGGCGACCAAGGGCTTAACACAAAATGTAGGGAGACACAGGGCGCGGATTAAAATAAGCTACATTACCACTACTCAACTCTTGTACTACGATGGCTAGAGGGGGGAGAGGGGGTTAGAGAGACGGTAGTTATACGGAAATGGGGTACGAGGGTTAGTTTGATTAATGACGTCACCATCGCAATACGACCCTACTATCCTTCCCCTCTTAACCCGTTGTGTAACCCACCCCCCTCTCTCGCGAGTCCTTCACTAGGCACGCACACTCGCAAACACACACTAAAGCTAATTTTGTATTATTTCATACGACATTTTGCAAATTAATCAAAGCTACCAGATGGTGTACTGTCCCTACTTTTTTTTTTATCCTCTGGACTATTCAGAGATAAAGTAAACATTACATTTATATGTTTGGTTTTTTTATTCTTTGTGTGAATATTTTGTTTCTCTCCGGAACTCATAAGGATTTTGGTTTCGTTTGAGGGGGTTTAAGCTTTTGTAAAGTAGTTGGATGTAAAAGATTAAAATTGGAACATATTAATTTTCTCTGAAAGAGAAGAGGGGTGCTATGATATAATAGGATGTGTTTTTTTGCCGTTGAATTTGCCTTTAGAATGTATGTATGTATAAAGAATATAGTTTTCATATTATAATTACTGAGAGATAATCTAAATAGGAAATAAACAAATAGTTAGTTGCAGTATTTACTGTAAAAGTTAAATCCCTCTAAATCTACACCTATAAATGATTATAAATCTAGAATCTAAACAACACTATGTTTCTTGTTCGTTATATAAGATTTTGTGACAAAGAATTGAGCATTGCATAGTTTTTAACGATTATTTAACCTTATATTGAGTTAAAACACACTTCAATTACATATTCAACTAACTGAAAATCAAAAAGTTGTAAAAGAACTTTTAACTGGTCCCTATTTACATTAGAATAACCCATTTGAATCATACCAATAATTGTCATTCATTGTATTTGGGTAAATTTTTATGTTTGGGTGATTATTATTGAATTAAATAAAACGGGGGATAACAATTAATAGATATATTCAATAAACTGTTGGAGAAACAATTATTTTTTCCAAAAAATAAATATACAAAAATTATTAAATAAGTGTTTATAAAATTAAATAACATAGCAAACAACTTGTCACTATTTTAAGATTCTGGTAGGAAGAATACTATCTACCAGCTACAAATGTTACCAAAACAATGTTAATGTATGCATACGTCAAGTAATATGCTTGCCACATTTTATAGATATTATCAATACCTATAGACTAACAAGGTATTGATGATACAATAATAAAATATTAGCAATGTTTACCACAAAAAGTTGTCTCTATTTTCTTAACTGTCCTTTTTACCAAAATTAGGGTATACTTACAATTTCCATGAGCCAGCGAGTACTTTTAACACTAGTCTATTAATTAATGAACGGATCATCTCATAATTTAGGCACTCTTCCATTTTGTTGTATATAGTGGCCTTTATTTGCGGGCTAAGCGTTGTTTATTTAATCTAAATTTAGAGATAAGCTAACCCCCCAATAAAACTGAGCTGGTTGTAAATTTTAATGCTGGAATCTTCGTTGACTACAGAATGTATACTATACATACGTCCCTTATATTAAGTCCGAATCCTCCAATTCGCTGGAAGCATGGTCTAACGCGCTCTCCCACAATTAACTAGGCTGCCGTTAATGGGGAGATCGAGGTTCTAATCTCGGTAAGGTATACTGAGAGTTTTTTTAAACAATTTCTCCCTCAACCTCCACGCAAATGCAGGTACAATTCCTATAAATAAAACTTTCTAATCCCTAAAAACACTAGCGTAATTAGTACATAAGTGTATAATACAAACGGGTAGTAAGACGCGATGCTAAAAAAAAAAAATCTGGTTCCCTACTTCGCTGTAGCACAGCCGCCACTCTTTTGATTCAATTGACTACTGTAAACACCTTTGTAGCGCTGCATTCTACAGTAGATTATACTCACATCATTCACCAAGCATTACAGATTAATTAATACCAACTTTAACCAACCAGCCGTCTGTCAGTCCAATAGTTATTCTAACCTCTCCAGTTTATATAGGATTCCATCTGTGAAATAATATGTTACCCTGATGTATTTACTTATGATTAATTATATATCCAGTACTTTATTTAAAGGATCGAAGCTATCAAAGCAGGTATTGGAGACAGGTGGACTAAATTGATTATCAATAATGTATGTATATTCTATATATAACTAGCCCCGTGGTGAACTGGTCAGTGCATATGGCTACGAGCCTAGGGGTGCCGGGTTCCGGAAAGAGGAGCTACCCCAACAGTCGTGAGGTTTTTTTTAAAGAATTTCTACTGGTTCTACACCCTTAATATTCACCATCACCTCATCTTATTAGGACATGGTTAAAGCCTCCACGGAAAAGGGTGTATGATTAGTACATTCGGGTTTCCCCTGGGAAACAACAGTACTTTAATACCGGCTAATATTCTCACTACTGGTATACGAATAACTTAGCCCAGACAAGCAATAATTTATTACTCTAAAGGGGGTTTTAAAGTCAAAGACAAACTCACAATACCTTTGGTATTCATTGAGTGGAACATGTTGTTTTAAATGTAGTTTCTACATCATTTCTGTCCACTAATGCGGGAGCTAATCTTTATATTTCTACTCTTCAGACTAAATAATTAACAACCCTTGTGTTTAGCATACTAATTAAAATAATAAATCATCCATTAACTCAGAGCTGCCGGTCAAATAAAGACCCTCTAGGACTAAAAATCAGTAGTCATTACACCCGATCGGGATTAGAAATCCAAATACACCGTCATCTGTAAACTATATCAAATGATATTTAAAACTTAGTCTGCCTAGCCACCTGTGTTGGTGACATTACCAATTCCTTTCAGTAGCTTATGAGGATCATTAATGGTACGTTATCATGTTCTTACACACTAGACAACATTGAAAATTAATTTAATGTTATTGATTGCGCCGCCATTACACCTGTCTACAAAGGGGAAATGTTTGACATATTTGTACTTCAGCATACATAACTACACTCTAATTAAATATTAGATAAACTATATTATTATTATTATTATTATTATATTATTATTATTATTTAGCACCACGTCTTACTACCCGTTCGGGTTATACGCACTTACGCTAATGTGTAATGATAGGGTGATTGCGAGATGAAATGAAGGACCTACAGTTTAACGTGGAATCCGAACCACGGTGGAGGCCTGGCATTCCCCACATTCACAAGGATAATCTTGTCAGAGGTGAAGGAAGGGTTTTGGTAATCAGATAAATCTGTGCTGGGACCGAGGATTGAACCCCGGCCGCCAGCATAGAAGTCCGACACCTGACCCCTAGACCACCAGGTCACCGACAAGCATTACTAAAATTCATATTTACAGGAGTCATTTTTCAATTATATTTAAACAACAAAACTACCAAATTAAATTTTAATAAAATTTCTAGCTAAGGGAAGTTTATTTAGAGCTACGTCAAAATAGTCACACACTAATCACTGTATCAGTTTAATTATAAAGTAATAATAATAATATTTATCACCGCGTCTTACTACCCGTTCGGGTTATACGCTTTAAGTACTAATTGCGCTAATGATTAGGAATTGGGAAGGTTTAATTGGAGGAAGTGAACCCGCATTTGCGTGGAGGTAGAGTGGAAAACCATGTAGGAAAAACCACCCCCAGTTCACCCGACCAAGATTCGAACCTCGATCTAGCCGTCCTCAGCAGTCGAGCTAAACACGACAAGCGCGTTAGCCAACTACGCCACCGAGGCGGGTAATTATAAAGTAGTTTTTGTAAATTTCTAAGACAATGTGATTATTTTTATATAAACTAGGAAAATGACAGTAAATACAGTGATAGACTGCTATAAACGTTACTATAACTACTTTGATGTATTAAATATATTAGGACTATATACAGGATTATTGGAAACTCAAAGCCAAAGCTGCACATAAGTTTTTTTGAACCAAAAGTAATACAAAATTCTAACACACTTACATCCGGTGAACTATGCTAATACCATTTAATTGTTTTCAAAGTTTCAGCGTACAGCGCCGGGAGAGCAAAGCTGTACAAGCATGCGTGTACAACAGGTTGCATAGGAGTTAGGCGCGTGGCATTGCACACCTCAACATCTTGGATCACGGCAGCAGAATATACCACAGTTAAAAGTAAACAACACACCAGTCCATCTAGAAATTGGAATACATTCTGAGGGTCAATTAACGGTTCTACATCACAGAAAGTGCTTGCATTATTACATGTGCAGTGCCATATGCCTAACTCTTATGCAACTTGTTGTACACGCATGCTTGCACAGCTTTGATCTCCTAGCGTTGTACGTCGAAAAAATTTGAACACAATTTAATGATATTAGCATATTTTGCCGGATATAAGTGTATAGGGATTTTGTATTACTTTTGGTGCAAACAAGCTATATGTGCAGTTTGGGTCTTGAATTTCAAACACCCTGCCTGTATACTGATATAATCATACTAATAATATAGTAAAACATTATTAATACCGAGCTTAAGAATGTGTTTCTATCTTCTAAAATGCTCTTCCCATGGTGATATTTATACATACAAAGCTAATTAGTAGACTATATGAGCTAAGATATATTTTACTAACTTAATTTTATGAATATATTTGGTTAAAATATACTTTAGTTTAATTTAAAAAATGTTATTTCATAATTGATAAAATAAAATATTAAACTTAAAGAAACCTTAAAATAGTATTAATTCTTTAGTTTAATAATCAATTTAATGAACGCATCGTGTATACATCTAAAAATGTAATTGGTTCTTTGAAGTAGTGAAAAGTTAATTAATATTTTTTATCTAATTATTATGATTCTTACTTCCCATTCGGTATATTCTCAAATAACCCTGATACCAATATATTATATCAATCAGATGTATAATATAGGGTTTAGTAACTAAAAATATAATGAGAATTATTTTAAACGGTAATTAAGAGATATGGGAAAATTATTCACACAAGGAAAAGATTTATACTTATTTTAACTAAACAATCACCCCATCTCCCTCTTTCTGCTTCACCCAATCAGCTAATTCTCCACTTCATTATCACTGGTGTCACCAGCTGGGATTCAAGCCCCTGGCTCTGAGACAGACAAATAAGCTGGCACTAAGATAACCTGGACATTTTTTAATTAGTTTGAATAGAGAGGATTAGGAGCGTTAGCTTTAAGTAAATTCAGCAAAATTGACTAGGAAAAAGATAGCAAATGTCAACTTAGAAAAATCTTACAATCTACCAAAAGGAGAATATATTATTATTATTATTATTATTATATAATAGAATATGTGTGTGTGTGTGTGTCACAGTTATATTATCATAGCGAAAGATACAAGTAAGCCAATAGTGTAAGACACGGTTAAATTTTATAAAGAGAAACATTAAGAGTTTTAAGAAAATAGAGTATGTATGACTTGGTGTATGGATGTTGTTGAAGCGAAGGGAGTATATATATGCCATTCACGGTAGGACTTACTCTTGAAAGGTCTTTTTTCCTACCAATATCCTACTATATAATAGATTTCTGGTAGGGAAAACCGTAGGTTAGGGAAGTGTGGAGAAAGTTAGCGAAGATGGATCAAAGCACGGAGTTGTTTCATGAGCTGAATGGACACCTTCTTGCCTACCCCGTAAGGTAACGGCGTTATTATGTATTTATATATTTGTAGGGTTTAATTATTGACTAATCAATCAATTATATAAGTTTTGCACACTTTTAAGGAAATGCTTACATGATCTCAAAGCAACAAAATGACAAGACTTAACTTTGCAAATATGAGTTTCCCAATAGCCAAATCATATTCTATTTCACAAATATTAAGCTCAATAAAGTTTCAAACTTGAATCAAATCAGCTAGATTCTTAAAGTAAAATTCCAATTTTCTAAGCCTCCTTGAGAAAATCAATTAATAAATAAAGGGGGAGGAGGAGGGTCTATTATAAAAAATGTTCTATATAGCTGCGCCTATTCTGTAACGAACAAATATTCTCAAACTTTGCACCCAACTCCATAAATAACAACGAAATTTTCATCCCTCTTCAGAACAAAATAACAATAAGCATTTGGCTATTATCCATTACGTACTTGTGAAGTACTACGTACCTATGAGAAGCTTTTAACCCCTCCATCAACACACAAAATACATTAAGTAAAGATAAATTAGACAATAGAAATTTCAGCACCAATAACTCTCAATGTAGTGTTGGCATTAATCTCCATATATATTACATCTACCTCCCTCTCTTTTCACTTCACACACAAAAATATGTTACCACCTCCCCCCTCCTAATGCTTGACGTGGCGTTCAATATATGGTTGAAACGTACTAAGTACGATTACTAACTATTTCAAGAGTTGAAGGGGTTGAAAGGTAGTTGAGGCATGGTGCAACAGAAATAGGAGGATCCACTGTCTGCGTCCATGGTTAATGCACCACGTTATATATTATTGTGGGCACGTGGTCTAAAGTGCCAGGCTCGTTCAGTGTGGTTTGCCAGTGAAGGGAGGCCGGGCTCTATTTCCCGGCTGGGTGTTCTGAGGTTGGTTCTTCCTATATGATTTTCTACGCCCCTTTCACGTAAATGCGGTTATCTTTCCTTTAAAATTCTACCTTTATCAGCAATTTAGTGTAATAATTAATGTATGTTATAATCGAAAAAGTTAACCCGTTGGTTTTGGGTAAATTTTTGCCCAAGGACCCAATGTTGGTGGGTTCAAACCCACACAAGGTCAACGAATGTTTTATTGAGCAATCAAAATCACTAGTACGACTTCCTGCGGGAAAGACGTAGGTCCCATGTCAATTGTGGCATTTTATTTCTCACTCGCGCTTAGAAATCCAGTGCGGAAAAAAAAAACAGGAAACCACAGCACTTTCTTGGCTTCCTCCGTACATCTGCTTTCTACCAGAAGGTACGGGTGGCATTAACCATTCGAGGGCTGCCCAGCTCTGGATGGGTGGGAAGCACCTCAAACCAACCTTCACGTTGATGATTCATAAATCAATATCCGTAAAACCTAAATGGGTGCTAAGCCAGAGCAAAATTAATAAAAAACGATAATCATATATACGTAGGATTCTGTCAAGATTTTGAAACGATTTTAAATAAAAATTTGTGAAACCTAATCAACACTTGGCAAATGGACTGAATAATCCTTTTTATAAATAGTGATTGGTTTAAGGGCCTATTTCGGCTGATTAACTGGGATATTAGTTATACGATTATGGTTTAACCAGAAAATGTATCAAAGGGTGGGTTTCTGCCTAGTTCATTTGACAACAAAGAAATTGGGAAAAGTTAAACAAAAAATATTGTGTTCGATTTAATTGTATTTTATACAACATTATACAAATTATTTTCCTGAATTCAATCCCACTATTTTATAGAGTGAAATACAGAGTAAAAAAAATCTTATCAGAAATTTGTAAACTAAAAAGTATTTTATATGATTATAAAAATAATTTTTTTTTTCTGAGGTGATTACTAATAGATAATTTACATATAACTAGTGGTTTTTGAAACAGCCTATATTAAACTTGATGAAAAAAAGTATTTCATCATCTCGCCTGCTTTCAATGAATGTAAAACTCAAGAATATACAAAACAATTTAACCGGTTGTTCTCTATGGGTGTGAAACGTGGTATCTTAACTTACATGGCGAAAACAAATTTGGGGTGTTATAGAATAAGGAGTTTAAGACGATATTTGGTCAAAAAGGGGATGATACCACCGGAGATTGAAGGATGTTACATAAATATGAGGCACATACCCTTTACTCATCACAAGATTTATTAAGGTAATAAATAATCATATCTGTGGGCAAGACGACATGCAGCTCGATTGGGAGATTCTAGAACTTTATTCAGAGTATTGACTGGAAACACAATGGAAAGAGGCCATTAGGAAGACCTATACGCTGATGGGAGGATAACATTAGAATATACCTTTAAGAGATAGGGTGTAATGAGGTGGACTGGATAGAATTAGCTCAAGGTTGGGATAGGTTGTAAAGAGGGGTACTGGATAGAACTATCCTAATATAGTGATAGGGTGTAATGAGGAGATTTGGTGGAACTAGCTCAAGATAGTGATAAGGTGTAATGAGGGGTACTGAATAGAACTATCTCAAGATAGGGATAGGTGGTGTACTTTTATAAGGCGGTAAAGAACTTTTTAGCGTTCCTAATGCCATATAGTAAGTAAAAAATTATGCACAACTTTGAAGTAGGCTACTATTAATTTTCAAAATCTACCATTGAAATACGATTTAACTATCTAAATCTTTCAGCCTGATTTGTGAAAGTACGAAGTTAGCTAAGAGCCATGTTAAGTGCCTAAGAGATCCTTCACCTCCTTTGCTCCGTGATTGTGTTAAGTGGCGTGTGAAGAATGAAGTGGTGTCGCATCAAGGGGGGTTTGAATGACACGTATTGTTTGGGTGAGGGCGGAAGAGTGCGTTGTTACCACTCTAACAAGAACCCACGAAACCTGTGCGCTCTCCTCCCTTAACCGCCATATTGGTTCTAGCCTAAAGGGTTTTTGTTACTGCAAGGCTTTGTAATCGCTACACAGTGACATTACGTCAATGTCAAGAACTGCAAGAGGTTACGAGGAAAACCTTCTTGCTGCGATAAGTCAAGTGATGTCGAGTAGTTGGGGGGTTTTTATACTCGAGTAAATGAGAGAAAGGTTAATGGTATTGAATCGTTTCAAGATTCAAGGTGATAGATTACTATACCGATGATAGAAAATTAACCATTAAGCTGTATAATGCATTACTTTTTTTTTATATATCCATTACTGTTTCCAGACTGTGGCTTGAGTAACTTTTTAATTCAAGCCATGTATTTTCCACTATTTGCTTGCTAGGCCTGTCGTAGCTTCATTCATATGCCTTGTAATCTAACTTAAGACAGGCACAACATCCAGTCCCTGGCCGTTAATTTATCACTGTGAAAAGGTAAACCCACATTTCAGCGAAGGTAAATTTTTCAGTCATGCTGGGAATCGAACGCGAGAGTCTAAGCTAAGTAGACAGACAAACTACCTACTGAGCTAAGGTGTACAGATATGGCATTATATCTCGTGTTAAAAATAAGACGGAAGAGTCGTCTTACGTTCTGGTTACACCCATCCCTCCCCCCCCCCACCACAACCCTTTTTTTGCCTATGCTTCTAGGGTTGGTCAATTATACATCCCTGGTTTTCTACTGCCAGTGATGGTTATGTAACTTTCTTCTGAGTTTGGGGCACCATCTTGGTGTGGTTACTTTGACAAGATGGCATGTAATGATAATTATGATGAGCATTTGGGGCCGATATTTAAAGTATTGGGGCCATCAGTTTCATAGACTTAGGACCAGTTTCATACTCAAATTTAGTACGTCTCAAGTGTGGCGCTACACTAAGTACATGACGACACCTACCTGAACCAGAATGGAATGGGCCAGTTTCCAATACGAGAATGGCCCATTCCATTCTGGTTTAGGTAGGTGTCGTCATGTACTTAGTGTAGCGCCGCACTTGAGGCGTACTAAATTTGACTATGAAACTGGCCCGTAGTACGCTTCAAGTGTGATGCTATACTAAACACAAGGCGACACCTACTTGGATTAGAATAGAATGGGCCAGTTTCTCATATCAAACTGGCCCATTCTATTCGAGTTTAGGTAAGTGTCGTCCTGCCTTTAGTATAGCGCTGAACTTGAAGAGGTCTCAGTCTGACTATGCAACAGGCCCTTGAAACCAATTTAAGCCTATTTAACAAGTCCATGGCAATAATGAGAACAATTTTCGTTCTGGAATAATACTTACAGTACAGCTGGAATCGAACCCAGGACCTCTAAATAAGTATTCCGGAATGCTAACCACTAGATTAAGAAGCCAGCATCTCATTTATACTGTCAATGATGTTAACCGAATAGAGTGAAATTCTATTTTGATTCGACTGTTTAGTATCTCGTCTGTCTGCCTGTCTGTCTGTTCCGCGATTCCTGCAAAATGCATTTGACACATTTAACGAGATTTGATAGAGATAGTATTTTAACCTACACAGCTGCACTACATCTGCTACTAATGTATTTTTGCAATGCTGGGTACTTAATGCTAGTAACATGACATAATTCTTAAATATATCATTTTTAAATTCAGCACCGCGTGTTATTACCCGTTAGGGTTATACGCTTAAGTACTAATTACTCAAATGTATTAGGAATTAGGAAGGTTGAATTTAAAGTGAATGAGCACACATTTGCGTGGAGTGAGAGTGGAAAATTATTTAGGAAAAACCACCAGTTCACCTGAGTGAGATTCAAACCTCTATCTCCCCGTCAGTCTGGCTCAACACGAAACTAGCGTGATAGTCAACTACGCCACCGAGGTGGGTGTCTTAAAATGATGCGTTAAGCATGTTCTGAAAATCTAAAAATGACACCTGGACATGGGAATCGAACCCGGAACCTTTGACTTTGTACGACAATGCTTTTCCACTGAGCTATCCAGGAATCGTCCCATGCATTGGTGTACTAAGCCAAAGGTCCCGGGTTCGATTCCCGTGTCCAGGTGTCATTTATCAATCTTCAGAATAAGATATCTAGATGGAGTAATCCTCACTAAAAGCATAAATAATAGCCTTGGCTATTTGATTCTTAAATGTTTTTAATGGATGGAGGGAAGTCTACTGTTCACAGAACTATGCATAAGCAATATATTGCATAAATAATTAATTTTATTTGGTTTGTATCGAACCCGACGGCATAAGGCGATTACTCTTTCTACATACCTAAATACTAAATTCGGTGAGTTTGGCGTCTAGATCACATCTGGGTGTACTGATGGTGTATATTTACCTAAATTTCTTTCCACTCTTTCTTCTCGCAAATGAGAATACATTTCCATACCCTCCTCATTCATACCCTATAAGTGTATTTAATACATATAGCCTATACTCGGAAGTGTAGCAAAAGGGGCAAATAAAAGTATTTTTCAACAAAATATAGACCTACTTTGGTGGCTGCATGGTCTAACGCACTACTCACACAGTAGACTAGACTGTTGATGATGGAGATGTTGGGTTTCAAAATCCGGTTGGGTGTAATGAAGGTGGTTTTTCCTCGATTGTTCTCCACTCTCTCTTTCCACGTAAATGCGGGTTCACTTCACTTAAATTCAACCTTACTCAGCTTAGATCACCAGGATAATTAGTACATATGCATAAAATCTGAACAGGTAGTAAGTAATACGCTCAGCTAAAATAAATAAATAATAATATATATATATATATATATATAATCAATTTAAATATATATAAGTATTATAATAATTAATCTACCATCAATGTCCTTTTTCTTTCTTAGCAATCATGAAGTAAGGATTAAAATAGATTTAATGACTTACAAACATCAATGTCCTTATCTTTCTTGGCAATCATGAAGTAACGGATTGAGAAATAGATTTAAAGGTGACTTACCAAAAAAAAATCAATATATATTTACTGTCCCCTAAAGGTTCTAGGCACTTAAAATTAAATACAAATAGTTTCCCAACTTGTTTAAGAAAATCCTATTTATATTTAAAAGTGCATGTTTACATACAAATATATACAAACAAACAAGTTAAATCTCTAACTGTTATATATTACATTTCAAATAACTCTTTTTTATTATTTTATTTCATTTAAATTCACAGTGTCTTAATACCCATATGGGCTGTCCATATATTTACACTAATAGAATAGGTATGAAACAGAATTTAGAGGCTCTTCATTACTTGGAGGTAAAATTATAACCTTTAGGATAGAAAGAAATACCCCATCTAACTCATTCTGAAAATTATAATTCCCATCTACCTGTCACCAGCATGCCACATTAGATGAGACTGACGCCTTAGTTCATGTGAAAACCAGTGCGGGTTACTTCCTATACTTCATCCACAAACATTGAACCATGTGCATTTAAACGTCCCACATTACCTTTAGAATAAAAACACTAGCCTCTATACTACACATACCCATCAAGGTCAGAATAATTACTAAACAAACCATTAGCGTTCCTACTCACAACACGCTAAGCTCAAGTAGATATACCACTTGGAAGCTTTCACCATTCTAGCTTTCAAAATATAGTGCTACGACGCGAACTCCCACATACATATGGCGCTGAAACATGGAACTGAATGTTTCATACTATATGACTGTGTTATATTATTATTATTATTAGCACCGCGTCTTACTACCCGTTCGGGTTATACGCACTTACGCTAATGTGTAATGGTAGGGTGATTGTGAGATGAAATGAAGGACCTACAGTTTAACGTGGAATCCGAACCACGGTGGAGGCCTGGCATTCCCCACATTCACAAGATGTCTTGTCAGAGGTGAAGGAAGGGTTTGGAAATCAGATAAATCTGTGCCGGTACCGAGGATTGAACCCCGGCCGCCAGCACAGAAATCTGACACCTTACCCCTAGACCACCAGGTCACCGACTGTGTTATAGCTGTGGTCATGGGAATTAATAGAAAAATGACTTATGCTAAGTCAAAGGTCAATATTTCAGGTAGAGAAATATATTAAACATATGTTATAATATTTATGATTCAACGAAAAAATGTAATGGCAGAAAGCAACGCTGTATAATTAAGTAGGCTTATACAGGATAGGGCAGAAATGATTAGACGATCTATAATAAGGACAGTGATGGACAACGTGCTGAGATTATCCTAACGTCCAGTGGAGCTCACCTGAGTGACAACTTCAAAAAGTGAAAGAGTGTATTATGGAGTTTTCTTTTATTTAGCTAGTGAATATTTAATTTTCAATTAAAGTGTTAATTTTTTAGTTATAATCATCTAATGGTTTAGGCCCCCTGGCTACAAATCCGTAGGTACTTACTAACTGGGAATCAGACCCGTGACTCCTTAGCTCGTAGCCAGATACACTGACCACCAAACCATGGGGCTGGTTAGGTGTTGAGATTAAGAAACTATAAATTATATAAAAAGCCCTGAAGAAGTTTTGTAACGGATTGAAGAAGAATGTCAACTGGGTGCTTAAATCATACCATAAGTCCTGTAACTTTATCAGTCTTCGATAGTTTCACTATTTGGCCTAATTTTACCTAAATGCCAATACCACACGCCCTTTGATCATGTCTGGGTTCGGTCAAGTTCGTTACGCTTCGCGTGAATCCTATCCCCACACAAGAGGGGTGGGAGTGTAAAATTGGTTAAAAAAAGGATAGTTGGCGTTGTTTGTGTTCGGCCGACGTTAATTCAAACCGAATAATTCCTCATCAACCTTGTTTTGAGTGATTGACGAAAATAACTTTTGTTTCACGGTTCACCGTAAAGTTAAATCCGTTTAATCCGGACTGCCTGTGAAATTAAAATGTTTCGTTTTATGGTTTGACAAAAATGTGAACCAAATATTAATACAGACTGTATAGGTTATCAATAAGCAGAAATAATATCAATTAATTAAATTATTTATTTACTACGCTCATGGGTTATGAATAGGGAAGGTTGAATTTAGAGGAAATGAGCCCCAATTCACTTGGAGGGAGAGTAGAAATCTATTGAGGAAAAATCACTCTCAGTTCATCCGACAGAGATTCAAACCTCGATTTTCCCGTCCCCAGCAGTCTAGCTCAACATGAAATTAGTGCATTAGCTAACTACGCTACCAAGACGGGTAATTAATTGCATATCAAGTTTATTGGAGTGTTGTATTTAATTGAAATACTAGGTGATCCACATCGGTGGACACGTGGTTTCAGGAATCAGCCTAGAAAGCATATTTTGTTCCGATTTTCCATTTATAGGGTTCCAATCTAATTCAGTTTTACTAGAGCTGTTAAATGCTTTTCCACTCTCCCTTTTTCTCCCCACGTAAATGTGGCTGCATTTTGGTTATTAATTCCTTCTCATCCATTCCATTGGTGTAAATATGAGGATAGTCTGGATGTGTCGTAATAACAATGCATAAAATAAAGTGAAATTATAATAATTACAATTGTAATACAATTCGGTGGGTATGTGGAATAAACGTCACAACTTTATAGTCTGGTTTGTCGGCAATGGGAAGGTCTGCTTCTAAATTCCTGCTAGTTGTGTTGTGAGTTAATTTTTAAATGATTTCTCACTCTTTCTTTATGAAAATTATGGTCAAAAAATTCTAATTTCCTTCCTTTTTATAATATAATAAAATTAAATACTTACTACCAGAATGGGTAGTAGGACCCAACGAGCCTGCTTAAATGGCCGCGTGGTCTAACACGCTAATCTCATTTTGGGCTAGACTGCCGAAGACGGGGAGATCAGTGTCCGAACCCGGTTGGGTGCACTGAGGGTGATTTTCCCTAAATGGTTCTCCACTCTCATTCCACGCAAATGCAGGTGCACTTCCTTTAAATTAAAACCCTTTAGAATCCCTAAACCATCAGTGTAATTAGTACATAGGCATATAACCCAAACGGATAGTAAGACGCAGTGCTAAAAAGAAAAGATCCAAAGCCAAAATTAGAAATTGAAAAAAAAAAAAGGTTATTAGTTTAAAAATCTTCAAAGTAATTTTTGTTAACTACCATAATTTTGAAAATGTGTAGTTGTTAAATGATGTTAACAGCTTCAATTTTAGTTGTATAATCTCTCATTTCTAAAAGGATTATTTTAAAATATATTTGCCTAAAACTAAAAAAGAATAATATATATTTTATAGATTATCGTTCCAAATAAAAATCCTTTTGTTTTAAGAGCACAAAAATTTGTTGGTGATACGTTTTTACTTATCTCAAAGTGTTGCGAAGATGATCTTAATTTGAAATTTCCGCTTATCTAAAGTGCCTTTTAAATAATTTTTCCAGAAAAATCAAATTATATATTTTGTCTCTTCTTTTAAACTTATATACAAATTTTGATCAAAATATTTAGATCCAATTTTGAGAAAATGAATTTTGATCTCTTTTGAACCTTAGTAAAATACCCTTAAATTTAGGTTAAGATAAATAATTCCAAAAAATACTTTGAAGAGCCTTACGAAAATTTTAGATACAAAGTTTTAGTCCAATCGGCCAAAATGGATTCATCTCATTGGTAAACAAAGAGACCGACGGCATTATAAAAAAAAAAAAAAAACACACACTTTTTTTATGGTTAAGGAGGTCATGAAACGTCGTAATACATTAAAATATCGAAATGATTTTTTTTTAGATTATTATACTTTTCTCTTCATGGAGTAGTGAGAAAGTAAATAAATTGAGAAAGTATTACGATCTCCAAATAAAAATCATCCAATTCGAGATTTTGATGTATTATGACGTTTCATGACCTCCTTAACCATAAAACGTGTTATTTTATATAAAGGCTAAATGACTTAACCCTCAAAATGAAAATTTTACAGGAAATAGAAAAAACTTAATAAAAATTATTTATTAACTCAATGGTTTTCATTATAATATTAAGTTAGTATGCATATTCATATCCTTTGATGCGAAAGTTATTAAAATTATTAAATATTTCAATCCAAACAATAGCGATTAATAATTTTTACTCAAGTTTGGCCTGCGGAGTCAACAAGCATGTGTATGTGACCTGGCAGCAAGTATGTGATGCAGAACTTTCAATGGTGGATGCTGTTTGAAGAAACAATGATAATGTAGCAAGAACTTGCTGATTCTTATTCTGACCTGGACAAGAATCACAAAACAGACACACCAACTTTACAGTTTTGCGATTGTCTACGCTGGACAAATATTTTTACAAATCTTATTTTCCCCTGGCTTTCCATCTTGCTCTTCCCATATTTAACAGAATACATTCCTTATCCCACTTTCATAATATATGGTCTCATTATACACAACATACTTACGAGAATAATACAAAATAATGTTATCTCTATGCGGAGTATTCAACACTTTTTGTAGATCAAAACTAGCACAAATAAATGTTGAATCTCATTTAGCATTTTCTTGATCTTGTATGTGAAATCGTGTAGACTCTTCTTTTTCCTTTCTGTGAACCTCTAGGTCATCTATGTGAATATCATTTCTTCCTTCAGCTGGTAGATTTTTTCCATTTTCACAAATTTCCCATTTGTCTTCATTTGGCAAATGAAATCCCACATCGAAACGAGTCAGAAAAATGTTTCTAAACACTTTATCGCAAACAAAAAGAATGTTGTTATCAATTCAATCTTGTTTGTATAATTTGTACACAATATTCATATTTTTTAAGTGTGTTGGGAGGTAAGGCCTTGTTTTGTCTGCTCTTCAATAGTGAGAAGGAACAGCTGGCAGCTTTTTTGAAATGTAATTTTCAACAGCTTCTTGTAAATTTAAAGTGGTTTTATTTTTTGGCTCGCCTTTACCTCAACTTTCTCCCTTTGCCGTAATAATTTCTGTTTTATTTTCTTCGCTAAGCGTATAGCCTTCTGAGAAATGCAGAGTTTAGCTAACATAAACTGTTGAAAAACTTGCTTTCTTCCACCTTCCAACAGAAGGTAGTGTTTCTTTGAACACTTTCACCGGCTATCACCCTTTGAATACTTTCTTTTAAATTATACTCGTTCTACACATAAAACTAAAAAAAAAAACCTTTGCTATAGGGAATTTTTCATTTGATTACAATTATCAAAAATTACTTTACGCTGGTTTTCATTACAATTTAGACTACACTTGTAATAGCATCTCTTACCTTCACAAGGGTTTGGTCTCACCTTCGTTTTAAGTTTAACTATTTTATTGCATCGAGTGTAAATTTGGCCGGACAATCATAGATTCTTATTTATTCACCGACAATTACCCTTTTTTTTCTTTTTCAAACTCCTGCTTCAACAACAATCTCACTCTCACTTTAATTGAAATTAGTGCTTGTGTTTTCAATATCTGTCTCTTTATACTCAAGTTTATTTTGAACGTTAATTTCATTATTTGTATTATTGGACTAGACTCTTGTTTCCGAACAGACTAATATCTGGGGCAGGACTAGTTATATCATCCTCCATGACAAAGGAAGCAATGGAATCTATGGGTACATTATTATTAGAAACAAAGACCATCAACTATGAATCAACATTTATGTCAGTTTAACTAATAACAGAAAAATCAACAGTGAGATAGAAGATGGTTTTCAAAAATTGGGTCACATATAATATTTTCACATTTATGTTGAGAAACAATACTCTCTGGTATATTAACAATAGACATTGGATTCAAAATTTGAATCTCACCTTTGTTTTTTGGCATAGCTGACGAGGTAATTAACAATGGTTCAATCTTGTTTGTTGTAGTTAAATCAAATTCATTTCTATTAGCTACAGTAGGATTCTCTATCACTGTTTCCTTTGGATCAGCTACAGAGCCCGAGTTTTCCCCTATTCTAATCTGACGGAGAGCCATATCAACCATTGCTCTTCCCCTCGAATGAATAATATGTAAATAGTGAAATAATGAACTAAAACTACTAAACTAATGCGAAGTAGCAAATAAATGTAGGCTATTTATACTAGTAATTTAACATAAAATGCCAAAGTAAACATTAAGTGTTCTAAGCCTAACCTTAAAATGATATGAAAATTCTTATTTAAAAATTACTTTAATTATTTTAAGGAATATTATTTGTTAATATTATTATTAAATATGTCCAACCTAAAATAAACAACATTAAAAATGTTATTATAGCTAGTAGCTAAACAATAGGACTAAAAAGAGTCAAGGTGTTTGATTACTAACTTTCTTCATTTTCTGGTTAACATATTACTCTAGATTTCTTGAAATACATAAATCGTTTAGAAAATAAGAATAAACATTAATACAACATATTTATTTTGATTAATTTCTACTTCTATAACAGTTGTTACAACATATTGAATTGTAAACAAATATGACTGTAGCAGACGCTTGCGGTAATGCAGACTGCTGTGCTCGACAAGGAAATAATGTTTAACTACAGTAGTACAGTGATGTTAACTTAGCTACAAAACATTTAACCTTCTTTAGTACATTTTAAATTAAAAAAGGAAATATTTTCTCCATTCTTTTATTAAATAAAATTAATATTATGTAAACAACACACATAAAATAATGCATTCTTAATCAATTATTATAGGTAACTAAAAATCACACATAAATGAGGGTTAAGACAGTTGGCCGTTTTGTTTTTAATATCTTTAGCATTTTTAATGATGCTTACACCAAGTGGCTTGAAATAATTTATAGTTCTTATTGGCTATGTATTTACCTGTTTGTAAAATATCAAAAGTGAGTTCAACAATAAAGCAAAAATTATGATTTAAACCATTTATTATAAAGTTAAGATTACACTACTTGGTTAAAAGGTGTATCTTAAGCTAGGGAACACAAAAACAATCTAACCTCGATTTTTGAGATTTTGATGGCTACACCCTTTGGCCTTTAACCTCTAAATAGTCAGGAATGGAAAATAAGCTACACGTGAGTAAAACCATGCTTAATTATAGTTTTAGACTGCTATCGTGAGATGAAAATATTTTTGTGAATATTCAACTCGTATATTTTACGTTAACTCCTCAACACATAGTTCCATGAAATGCATACCTTGTTACTCGACGTATATTTAATTGCTAATGAAGAACAATCATTTAGAAATTAAATATGTTTAATTAGTTTGGCTTGCGCGGCTGAAGTTGACAATTGCTGCGAAAACCTCATCTCACCTACATACATTTTATGAAGAGGATATTTTTTTATTGTATGCTATTAACTACAAATATAATTAAGTTGTTGTATGGAATTGGCTTGTTTTGTTGTGAATTCTAGGACGCAATTTAATGAAAGGGTGCTTCAGGTTCATGGAACAGGGACTCTCATGCCTTTTTGAAGCTTTGTCGGGTGGGAAAATGGAAAGAAAGAAAAGAGAAAAGGAAGTCTTCCACTTTTATCAATGAGGATGTCACTTCCAGAGGAAGGAAATGGGGAAGAATATTAACAGGGAAGTGCAAGATTGTCTATCTGCGTATCCCTCAATGCGCTGTTGTTTGTTTCACTCGTAAAACAAAATAGGTTGACTTCATCAGTCAATATTGGATACATTTATGTAACTTATTTTCAAATTCTGAGAGTATACCATACTAGTTCTCACATGATTACTTATTTTACATAAATCAAAGGATGGTAATGAGAAATATGTTTAAACACATTTAAAATCTACTTCATTAAGTGAAAATTATGGATTGCGGTCATAAAGACGTCATTTATGTTTTGTCAAAGATTAAACCATATTTTGATCGTCTTCAAAATATACTCCTTGGCTTGTTGAGTGCCTATTTGAAATATTCCTACGTACTTCCTTTTAGTTGATATCTTTATTTAATCTTGCGTTGATATTCCCTAGATTTTATTGGAAAGGATTGCCTTTATGTTAACTGATAAAATGTAATGCAATTCTTAGCTTTAATATCACTCTGATGATCAATAAAATTATACTTATACTTACTTGAATCTGATCACATAGATAATTTAAATGTTTATTTAATATGGACTGTATTTCCACGTTCGGCAAGATTATGTACAAACTTCTCACCTGAAAACTCTTTGAATTTGAATGCAGACACGGTCGGATCCCACTAATGTAGTCTTCATCATCTACATCCCCACATTCATTACGATCCATACCAATGTAGAGCGTTAATATATATATATAATATTTTACACGTGTTAAATTTTTTTGCGAAAATGTTGGTCAAGTTTATTTTATTTAGCTATTTATTCTTTATTCGTTACATTAGTTTATTAAAATGCATTACTTGAAACAATATATTATGCTCCTTTGGAATGACAATGTTTTAGCGTTTGTCATTTATTACTGATTTTATTTTTTAAAGGCAGTTTTTTCTTACCAATTTTCTAGGCCATCCAAAATTAAATACACAGGAAGCAACATGGAAGGCTACATTTCAAGAAATCCACTTGGATAAAGAAAGCCATTTATCAAAACCACCTCCAGTAAACACATCCCAGATTCGAACCTTGACTTCTCCGTAGTTTTTCAAACCAGGTTAGATGAGCCTGACGTTCATACCACGTGCCTGCTGATAGGGCGTGGGGGGTGATGGGGCGGGTACTTTATTATTGATATTTTAAAAAGAAAATTTAACATACACGCGATATTAATACCCAGAAGCTTTTGAGTATAGTTAACTCCAAACCAATTATATCCTATATTTTCGGACTGGACTTGAAACGGTAGCCCTCGGAGTGGCGATTCCGACGAATTATGGCTCGGATCCGCGTGAAGTTCCCTAAAAGTCCCGACGTTAACGTTCGGCGCTACTAGCAGCCCTTGACCATTGTCATTAGTGTCACGTTGGACCAATATAAAATGAAATACAACCGCAATCCATGGGGTCATCTCCCTCCCAACCACTTTATTTCTATTTTAGCCTCTTCACGTGTGATCTGCCAGCTGAGGACCCCACCACGCCCCTTCTACTCATATTCCCCTTCCTAACTACCCAACCTCCTCTTACTTTACTGTATTTTTTCCCCCCTCAAAAGTGGTTTATTTTCTCCAATTTTACTTTCAGACGTATATTTAATGGATTTTGATGTCTAAGTTTACAAAAAAAAAAAAAAAAGTAGAACCAAGTTTATATTAAACACACTGTCCAACTTTCATAGGAAGCACCTCAACATCCAGCTACTTTCGCATATTCATACGTCAAGTCATGTTAAATAAAGCTCTCACCGTTAAATGACACTTATAAGATAGATAAATGTTTTCAATGTTGACTGGGGAAAAAATTTGTGTTTTTAAAATGTTTCTTCCAATCAAAATCCCACTTTGTCTTTATACCGGTCTGAGCTAAGCGAATTTTAATTTAACTGATATGGTAGGGAAGAGGAAGTTGGACTTAGAAGAAATGTACCCTTATCTGCGTGTAGGAAGAGGGGAAAACGGAGATTAATAAGATTTAAAAAAACCTTAATATGTCTGGATTCGGCCTTTGATCTTACCACAAATGACAAACCATATATGTCTCAAATCTATGCTTTAAATTTCTATTGAAATCAATGAAACATAGTTTCTAAATTAAATACACAAATTTCTTTATTTGGCTGTCAAAGGATTAATTCAAGATATCTCAATTGAAAGAAAAGAAGCTCGAGTTATGGGCAAACATAATGCGGGCCTACAGTTTGACACTTATTTTACAATTTTAAAAGTTGCTAAATACTCTTTAGTTTAGTAATTTTTTTAACAGATAAGTTAAATATAGTAAATTTTGCAAATGTTCTTCTTCTACAATTATTTGTGATTTTCTCTAAAAAGTTTTAATATTAATATAACCGGCTGTTGGTATAGTGGTCAGCGCCCCTGGTTACTAGTCTAGATGTAATGGGTTCGATTCCTGGCTGTTCTACAGCTATTTTTCATGAAAGAAGAACTGTTCCTAAAGTTACCGATGTCTGGCTAATGAGGCTTAAGTGATATTTAAGAGTCCTACAGACTCCATAACTTCATAATATTTATCATCACGTCATCTAATTGTGGATATTACGTATAGACAACCTCTAAGGTACACCATGGGCAACGTTCTGTCCCCGCAAAGGGGCTTAAAGTCTAAATGTGCAGGCGACTGAACTGCATCTCTCACAGTAAAATATTCGATACGCAAAAAAAAAAAAAGAAGTTTGGATTGTATCTAAATGATTCGTTAAACATAAATATGGTTTTAAGAGGCTTAATATTTAAATAATAAATTTTGGGGAGTTTTTGTAAGAGGAATGTTAGGGTATTTATCTGAAAGAAAGATTAAAAACCCTTACGAAGGAAAAAAAAAACTATTTGAAAACACATTAATAGCAAACACATTAAATAGGTTTACTCATAGATTCAGTCAGGCACAACATATGTCTTATTCATGAGTTCAGTCAGGCACAACAATAGGTCTTATTCATGTGGGTCGGTCAGGCAAAAAATTAGGTCTTATTTGTGAGTTTCAGTCAGGCACAACAACCTTGCTGCTAACCTTGCAAATGAACCAACGTTAGAGACATTATTAATATGCCTCTTGGGTGACCTGGTGGTCTAGGGGAAAGGTGTCAGACTTCTATGCTGGCGGCCGGGGTTCAATCCTTGGTCCCGGCAAAGATTTATCTGATTTCCAAACCCTTCCTTCACCTCTGACAAGACATCTTGTGAATGTGGGAATGCCAGGCCGCCACCGTGGTTCGGATTCCACGTTAAACTGTAGGTCCTCCATTTCATCTCACAATCATCCTACCATTACACATTAGCGTAAGTGCGTATAACCCAAATGGGTAGTAAGACGCGGTGCTAATAATAATAATAATAATAATATGCCTCTTTTTGGACAGAATAGGTTAAAAAGATTTTTTATATCAGTATTTCCTATATTAAGACAATTTCAGAAAATTATTATATCTAAAGACATGGTTTATAATTTAAGTCATTATTAATTCACTACCCGCTTTGGTGGCTTCATGGTCTAACGCGCCATTTCCATGTTAAGGTAGACTGCCGATGAAGGGAGATCGATGTCTTAATATCAGTCTGGTGTACTGAAGGTAGTTTGTACAAATTAGCTATCCACTTTTATTTTATGCAAATGTGGGTAAATTTCCTCTAACTATAGCATCCCTAATCCTTAAAAGCACTGCGTAGTTATTACATAGGCGTATATATATATTTAGCAGCGCGTCTTACTACCCGTTCGGGTTATACGCTTTAAGTACTAATTACACTAATGGATTAGGAATTGGGAAGGTTTAATTAGAGGAAGTGAACCTGCATTTGGGTGGTGGGAGAGTGGAAAACCATTTAGGAAAAACCACTCCCAGTTCACCCGACCGAGATTCGAACCTCGATCTCCCCGTCCTCAGCAGTTGAGCTCAACACGACTAGCGCGATAGTCAACTACGCCACCGAGGCGGGTTACATAGGCGTACAACTCGTAAATGACGTGGTACTAAAATTATATTTATATTTTTACACGCGATTAAGTATTGTGAATCTATTATAAATGAATTCGGAATCACGGGAAAATACAGTTCATCCTAAGATTTAGGCAGTTGAAGATCTCAACTACGGTTCAGGCTTTTGCTTAATGTCACAAAACCTTCCATTAACTTATTATTTGTAGTTTCTTTAATCCCCTTATAAAATTTACAAATATAAAAATGTTCAAAAAGTACATCCGCAATAGTAACCGACCCAAACAACACTTAATAAAAGTCCGTACTTAATAGGGACATTTACAAAAAAAATCTTACATTTATAAAAGTAAATTACAATGGACCTTTATTTTGTTAATTTTAAATTTATGTGAAACATTTTACAAATACAAAATAAATGATATAAAAAGTCATCACAAGCTCTGAGTTATTAATATTTCCAAGTCAGTTTTATTAACTAAACAAGGACGCCCCGAAATACACTATTACTCGCTTATTAACAAATATAAATAAAATTAAATTACGGTTGCGGTTTTAGTTTAATATTATACATGAAATAATTTACAAATACAAACTAAGTGATAAGAAAAAATTATGAAAAGTTTAATATTTTATGAAAAAGAAAATTAAACACCTACAAAAATAATTTCACGCTTAATGTAAATATTACAAAAAACGGTTCATTTTGCTAGGAACTCGAAATTTGTATGCACAGTAGTTTTATAATACAATAAAATATATTTAGTAAGAAATTACAAGTAAAAGAACATATTTTACATATATACATGTATGTAACAAAGCAAATATTAACATTATTTTTGGAAGGGATGCTTTATAAATACTTGGCAGCCCATTTTTTTACAAATTTACAACAGCATCATTGTAATACTATTTGTTATGAAACAGTTAGAATTACACAAAAATACTCAATTTTATATTTAATGTTGGGTATTCATATTTGATTACTTATAATTAAAAAAATATACTAACAGAAGAAATATATATTTTAAGTTATAGAGGCTTATACATTGATTAACCATAAGGTATGATAAAAGTAATATTTTAAAATAAAACAAATATGATTCTAGTTTTATGCTATGAAACTAAACTTTGTATTAAATCAAATATAGTTTATTTGAAAAACACTTTTTTTTTAGAAATATATATTTAATATTCTAGAAATATAGGTTGTATTTCTTCAAAATCAGGTGATCCTAAGTATTTAATTTAATAATCTAGAAAAACAGGCCGCTAAATATTTAAAAAGCAACCCATCCAAAAATGATTTTAAGATTATTTGTGTTACATAATGATATGTAGAATATATTATTTTACTTGCAAATTGTTTTGTGTTTAGCTAAATAGTAGTCAGACCAGTATTATATTAAGTTATTGTCTTCCTCCCGTCTTACAATTAAGGGTTCTGACACTCCCGTGAAAATGAAATGATGGTAACCGATAAATTGACATTGAAAATACTTTAAATTAAATTACACATGGTTCTTATTAGTATTTTACTATAGCTATGATGAGAAGTAACTATTTAAAATAATTTACACTAATGCTTAAAATGAAAAAGATATAAATATTACAAAATGTATGGGAGTTTAAGGGTTACAACTATTTGCTTTAGCGTAAATACACTATTGGAAGTCTTTGTAGCCGAGGGACTCACCTCCACCTTTATGCCAGTATGTTGGCCTTTAGTGACTCGTCACTACTTGATTCTTGGACACACAAAGCCCAGACTTTGATTTGCAAATTTTTAAGGGATGAATTTTACACTCTGCCAGGAATCGTATCCACACCCCTTGTATACTAACAAACTAAACATTATACAGATTAAATTATAATCATTTTAAAAAACTGCCCCTATATTCGGTTAGGTAATTTTAAAATTTTAAATGATGAGCCTTTAACTATGTAATTACATCTTGTTAATTAGAATTTGTGTTTTCATGGTGCTGATATAACTCATGCATGAGTGAGTAAGATAGGATGGGGTGGAGAAGGGGGTGGGGTGGGAGGGGATGGTGTATATATTAAGGGTGAAAGTAGCCATCTGATTAATATTTGAGGGTGAATGCGTGAAGAAATGCGTAGGGGGATCATAGCAACGCAACGGGTGATGACTAGTCATGTGGAATAATAGCTGCTAGAATATGTGTAGTGCGGCACATGTGGAGAGTCACTCAATCGGTGGTTTGGTTTGTGGTCTGATACAGACGTGGGCATAATTTTTGTAAACTTTATACAAAAATATTAAAGATAATACGTTGTATATTATACTAATATTTTTTTACGTGCTTTAATTTTTGTTTTTCATACGAACTATTCGTATATTTACGGTGATGGGTTAAGGATGAGGAGACTATAATTTAGATTAAATGAATCAAAATTTGCGTAGAAATAGATATATTCAAGAAAAATCACCCAAAGTACACCCAGTTAGGAATGGAACCCTTGACCCCCGTGACTGCCAAACCAGATCAAATGAGTGTGGCTTTTGATCAGAATGCCTACCGATGAGGTTTGTTTAGAATTACGTTGTTAGTTATTTTATTGATTAAGGTAGGATGGAAGGCACGTGATTAAAGGCCAGTGTTTTTGCAGTTTTTATGGCAAAACATTTTTTTGTCTAAAATTAATAAAATATTTCTTCAGTACAAATTGAGTTTAATTTTCTTCACGTGTTGATATCAACTATTCCTGAATATCTGTTATGAGCATTGTGGCATTATCAAACAAACCTTTTAAATTACCTAATAGAAAAAACTATCATTAAATTCTAGGACACCCTTGACAGATATTCAAGAAATTTTGAGGTCACCATGTGAGAAAATAATAATAATAATAATAATAATAATAATAATATTTAGCACCACGTCTTACTACCCATTCGGGTTATACTCTTTAAGTACTAATTACGCTAATGGATTAGGAATTGGGAAGGTTGAATTATAGGAAGTGAACCCGCATTTGCGTGGAGGGAGAGTGGAAAACCATTTAGGAACCACCCCCCCAGTTCACTCGACCGAGATTCGAACCTCGATCTCCCCGTCCTCAGCAGTAGAGCTTATCACGACAAGTGCGTTAGCCAACTACGCCACCGAGGCGGGTGTGAGGAAATTGAAATTCTATTTTTGTACTGGAGTAATATTTTATTTATTTTGTCCAAAATTTGTTATGCCATAAAAACTGAAAAAGCACTAGCTTTTTTTCGCGTTCCTCTTCATCCTACCTCAAATAATATAAAACCGTTGTAAGCTATAGAGAACACTACTTAATACTCTTACGAGTATCTTAATACACAATAGAGTATGGATTAAGAATTAGCGCCTAATGAAGTGTACTCAAATTTGTATGGAGATATGTTGTGTAGTAATTTATTATTATTAGGTGTTTGTCTTAAGGCAGGCCTATTACTTTTCAGTGAATTAGAACCCCAATGCGCCTGTCCTCTTTCTCCTCCTTTAGTTCCCAGAATTTCTTCTTTCCTTCAATTCTCCAATTTGAATCCTCGTTCTTGCTACGCTTCTCTTTTCTTCAATCTTTTTTTTTTTTTTTTACGATGTCATACAGAAGACATTCACGGAAACTACTTATTTCCACCCGATCAGGATTTAAACTTCAACCTCCGTTATTGGCATACAACACCATACGACGCTTTTGTTTGTGTGCCTACAAAGGTATTACTATTATTTTTAATGAAAATTATCACGATTATAAAATGGTTACAGTATAATTTAGAATAGTTAAATATTTGATCCTAGTCCCTCTTTTTATTTGATAAGATTTAATAAAGATTTACCAGCCTCGGTGGCGTAGTTAGCTAACGCGCTAGTCGTATTGAGCTCGACTGCTGAGGACGGGGAGATCGAGGTTCGAATCTCGGTCGGGTGAACTGGGGGTGGTTTTTCCTAAATGGTTTTCTACTCTCCCTCCACGCAAGTGCGGGTTCACTTCCTCTAAATCGACCTTCCCAATTCCTAATCCATTAGCGTAATTAGAACTTAAAGCGTATAACCCGAACGGTTAGTAAGATGCGGTGCTATTATTATTATTATTATTAATAATAAAGATTTATTTTTAAATGAAAGCGAGACTTTGACAATCTGGCGAAGATCATTAATTTTTTAATGAATAGGAAAATAAATGAGTTTTAACCATCAATAAACTAATTATCTTAGTTTATTTGTGATATGATGTTGGCTTGAACACTAAATTAAAATATGGATAAGCTTCACTATAATTATTATGTATGGGGAGAACTTGTGTTAAATCAACATTTAGGCCGGTTTATTCATCGATAGGCCTACATAACTTAGGAAAGGACTAGTTTTGTTATAATGTATGGTTAAAAAATATTCTAGTATCATATATGTTGGCCTCAGTGGTCTCAAGGTAAAGTGCTTGCCCCAAGACCCGATATTCATTAGTTCAAACCCAACTGGGGTTGACGAATTTTTCTTGAGCGATAAAAGTGTGTAGCACAACTCCTTTCGGAGGGTAATTAAAACCACTGGTCCTATGTCAATTGTGATTTTAAAAGGAACCCTAGAAGGTATGTGAAAATACCTTTCTCAGCAAAACCTGTAGGTACTTTCACGCTTGCTAATAGAAATTTTCGTGTGCTAAAATATAATCAGTCGGCTCAGAAAGTACACGTTAAATACCTCAAATAAATATATAAAAAATAAAAAACATATACTACATAAGTATTCTCATAAATTATCATGTTCCTTAGTTGATAAAAAATTGAGATTAATTATGTTAAGACGTGAGTACTGGTAGTAAAAACATAAATATCATATACTACTAAGGTGAAAATATGTTTTTAATTTTTATTTAATTTAATATTAGCACCGCATCTTACTACCCATTCGGGTTATACGCTTTAAGTACTAATTACGCTAATGGATTAGGAATTGGGAAGGTTTAATTAAAGGAAGTGAACCCGCATTTGCGTCGAGGGAGAGTGGAAAACCATTTAGGAAAACCACCCCCAAATCACCCGACTGAGATTCGAACCTCAATCTCCCGTCCTCAGCAGTCGAGCTCAACACGACAAGCGCGTTAGCCAACTACGCCACCGAGGCGGGTGCAGCAAATATGTTGACCTTGACTGTATATCGTAGTAGTGTGTTCCCATCCCTCCCCTCTCCTCCACACACGCATTTTTTTTGGCGTGGTAATTGAAGGGGCCAAATAATTATTGCTCAGTGCAATAGTGAAGCAGTAGCAGAATGTGTATGATTCATAGTCCCACACCCTTCTCAACTCTGCAAAACCCCATCCTTCTTCCCTTTAGTCGTCTTCTGGAAGCCATGGACCCTCTTGAGCTAAGCCAGGGCTGTCTTAGGTCACGTGATCGATGTCCTCACCGTGAAACCAATAAACCAAACCCCGATAGTACATCTGTAATCTTTATGGTAGAAATCCAGGACTTTCTGCGTTGATACAGGATGTGTTTTTTTTGGATCAATTCTACATAAATATGTAACAGTCCATTGATAAATACTCCGATCAGTGAAATGATATATTTTTTAAAATGAACCTGCATAATGATTCAACTCTCGGACTTTGGACATAATATAATCCACTGCTCTGTTGGTTGACTAAGGTGATTGTTTAAGGGTGACGGTTAATTGAAGGCGAAAATTTTCACGATGCAATATTTCCTAAGGGAATGGTAACACTAAAACCATCTTCAATTATTTTAGAATGTTCAGTTTTGACACACATAGAAATTAATTTATTTGTTTGATAAACGTTATATATAATGTTTATTTCTAACTTTTTACTTTGATTCCTAAGTTATGGCATTTTGCATGAGAATTCGTTGAAAATTGGCTAATTTTACATTTTTATGATTTTATTTTTAATTATGAAAAGATTAAAGTGAAGAGCTTGTAATCCTGTCTAAGCATATTAAAAGCTATTACCTCATTTTTGCTTGGACTATATTTTGAAATAACCAACCACTACCAGTAACCTTCTTAAATAACTTTTAAATTAGCGATAGTTTCAAATATTGGTGCTACTGCATTAATAGAGGATATTTATTGCTTGTGACATAAGTGGTAAAATAACCAGAACTCAAATAATTAAATTGTAACCAAGTCATCTTGCACAATTTTCACCCAGATAAGAATTTAAAACAATCTAGATAAAGATTAAACTATTAAGGTTTAATTTTTTTTTATTCATACACTTTTTGACACGCAGACAAAATTTGTCTCATTTGAATTTATTTACAGTTTACGGATAGACTTAATGTTTGAATTTTTCTGGGTGTATTACAGTAATTTCTCTTAAATTGTTTCCATATTCCTTCCTCACAAATGCTGGAATATTTCCAATGCATTATATCGTCTTCAACATTAACCCATTAGTTATAGTATTCTATTGGATAGTATGACAATATTTAATGAGATAAAATTATTTTATTTATTTAGAACAACTGCACTACGCAAATGATTTTTACAAAGAAAATATAAACACATAGTTCCACTAAGAAGAAACAAACTTACGATTATTTCTTAAATTTGTAAAAAAAAAATCTTTTAAACTAAATAATCAGCATTTCCCCCCCATTTATTTGAGTTTTTAACGTGAATTTTATGATCCGATTGATTACATTAGCCGCAGCTTATAGATCTACTAAATTCTAGATAACCCACAACATCCAGACCCAGCCGTTTTTTCGTCAAGGTGAAAGGGTAAACCCACATTCCACCAATGGTAACTTTTCAGCCATGCTGGAAATAAAACCTGGTACCCTTAACTTAATAGTCAGATATGGACGGTACCGTCTGAGCTTGGGGGTAGGACATTATAACGAAATAAAAGCTACTATAGTAGCACATGGGTATTTTAACATCCCTACACTCAAATTAAACGTGAATGTATAGAGATTCTTTTTAATATTTCTAATAAAACTTTGACTTAATATCTATTCTAATCGCTATAATTAAAATTTTCTAAACAATATCAAATCATAGCCATAAGACTGTTAACACATTTCGACACTATAACTAAGTGGTGTCGCCTGTCAAGCTGTTTAAATTAATTTGATTTATTAACACATTACTAAGATTACTGAAAATAAAATAATTAATTTAATATAATTAAAGTAATGTGTTTATATGAAAGGAAAATACATAAACACTTCGACGATCAAGACAAACGTGAAATGAAATAAAGAACTTACATTGAAACAAAACCATAATTTATGAGGCATTTCAAAATAATGTATATAATATATTTAAAAAAATGTTGGTTCAAATAAGAAAATAAATAGTTGATTTTATATAATTAATTCTGGAATGTAAATCGATAGGCTCACGGGTTCCTGAGTATTGCTTTAATTTAAATAGGAATAGGTAGACCATTCCAGTTCCAGTTTGGTTATAATATTTTAGGGCGTGGTGCTTATATTTTAATCATAAATATAAACACCCGAAAAAAACTAATTAAAAAGGGATTTTAAGTAATCAATATGTGTATGTATTTAATTATACCCCAGATTAAAGTAACGAACTAAGTTATAATAGTATTTAAAAGTTGACAAATCAAGGTTGCTTAACATTTTCTCGTTTTTCTAAAACATACTTGAAACAATGGGCTGTAGTAATTAATTTTAATGATAATTCTATTGTTTTGCGAATATAGGCCCACTTCGGTTTGGCGTCACTTTTGCAATAGACTAGACTGCCGACGACGGGAGATCAGGGTTCAAACTACTGTGGGGTGTAGGCCTACTGAGGGCAGTTTTACCTGAATGGTTTGTAACGCTCCCTACACGCAAATGTGGGTACACTTTCTCCAAATTCTAACTACCCTATCCCTAAAAAAAGTTGTTTTTTTTAGTACCGTGGTAGTTTGAGCGTATATGTACTAATCACGCTAGTGAGTTAAAATGAGGAAGGGTGAATTGAAGAAAGTGTAACCGCATTTGCGTGGCGTGAGAGTGTAAAACTATTTTTCAAATCCACTATCAGTACCCCAGATTGGGGTTCAAACCCCGATATCCCTGACATGGACAGTCTAATCCAACAGGAAAGTGATGCCTTTGACTATACCGTCACCGAAACGGTTAGTAATCAGTTTTTATTTGTATCACAGCTTATTACCCGATCGAGTTATACACTTTTGTACAAATTACGCTAGTGATTTTAAGGATTAAGAAGGTTATATTTAGAGAACGTGTAACCACATTTGCGTAAAGAAGAGTGGAAATATAATTTGTAAAAATCACCCACAGTACACCAGATCAGGAATCTAACCCCAAATTTCGATGTCATCGGCAGTCTAGTCCAACACGAGAGTGACGCCTTAGACCATGCGATAACTGAAGAAGATTAATAATAATGTATTATTATTACTTAGCCCCGCGTCTTACTACCCGTTCGAGTTATACGCATTTACGCTAATGTGTAATGGTAGGATGATTGTGAGATGAAATGGAGGACCTACAGTTTAACGTGTAATCCGAACCACGGTGGAGGACTGGCATTCCTCACATTCTCAAGTTGTGATTAATACACGTCTTGTCAGAGGTGAAGGAAGGGTTTGGTAATCAGATAAATCTGTGCCGGGAGTGAGGATTGAACCCCGGACCCCAACACAGAAGTGTGACACCTTACCCCTAGACCACCACGTCCCCTATAATTATTTCATATTTGTACAAATTCAACGGGTATTGAAACATGTTGACAAATAAACAAAACCAATATTACGAGTAACATCGTAATAAATTGGTCAAAACTTAAACGTACACGTTTTGAGTCAGTTTTTAAAACTTGATACACACGAGAAGAGCATCTGTTCTAGTCCAATGTATCGTGGCGAAACCCACTGCTATTTGTTTACTCTGCCTCTTATGTGTCTTCTGCGTCGATCTAAGTTTTGTCGAACATTTGTCAGCACTTTGAGAGTTACTTTACAAGTTTCAGTCACTACAAACAAAGCGCACCTTGCGAGGTCTTCCTTCTATTAATCTCACCCCTAAAAGGAGAGGGAAGGGGGTAAAGGAACTTAGTAAAATAATCCCCCTTCTTCAAAATCGTGTTGAAGGATGAAGAACAAGGTCTAGGATGGTGTTATGGTCTACAAACATGACCGTGCTTTGCGGTGAACTCGGATTTCATCACTGAGTGGGTGACACGTTGACAGGTAAATATAGTTTATTTGTCTACAAGAAACATCATTTCTGGTTTCTAAGTTCTAGACTAAACATCCCTGTTTTGGATCTCACTTATGTAAGAAGTTTCACTAACAAAAATTATCATCTATTACAGTGGTATATTATGATTTTGGTAGAAAAAACAGTATCTGTTAGTTACTAAAGTTACTAAAACCATTTTAATATATTTTACATTAAATCATGTTATCTTCATCTTTAACTTTTTATATATATTATAAAGATCTATTTAATAACACAAATAATATAGTTAAATGTTATCAATGTTGAACGCAAAGTAAAAGATTTGAATTTTATCAATTTTCTTTCAACCAAAATAAGATTATATTAAACATGAGGTATAGGTCGCCCCGGGAATATGTGAAGACATTTTAGAGGTTATGTATCATTCAATTCATGATACCCACTTCAGTGGCTGCGTGTTCTAACGCGCTAGTCTCGGAGTAGACTTAACTGCCGATGACGGTGAGATTGAGTTTCGAATCTCGGTTGGATGTACTGAGGTGGGTTTTTCCAAAATGGTTTTCCACTCTTATTCCACGCAAATACGAGTACATTCACTGTAAATAAAGCCTCCCAAATCCCTAAAATCATTAGTGTAATTAGTACATAAGCGTATAACTCAAAACGGGTTGTATGTCACGGTGCTAAAGATAATATGATAGTGGGGAGTGGAAGAGGTAACATAATGATGAGTTACGTAACCTGTGTCATCACCAAACACCTTTAGGATAGTCATGATTCGTAGGTTACGGTGGGAAGGACATTCAGCACTAATGGGAGATTCTAGAACCTTGTTCAGGGTATTGGCTGCTAAACCTGATGGGAATAGACCATTGGGTGAACCCTAGACACAAAAGGAGGATAACATTAGAATGGACATGAAAGAGATTTGTACTTTTTGGGTGCGGCAGTGAGCTTTCGATTTCCTAATGTTATAGAGTAAGAAACTAGTAAATAATAAGGGACAAATTTAGGGTTAGCGACAAGAGACATGGACATGCAATCTTCTGAAAACCCGTTTTTTTCCTCCCTCTCTCTCCTTTTTGCAATTTTAATCTGGTTGGTTAGTTTTTATTATTGGCAATCTTATATTTGCTATTTAATAGCTAAATACCCTTTTTATCATGTAAAACCTATTATTAAATACATTAGTCTGAATGTAGTTCATTTTTATACTATTTATGTAAATTATTATAGAATATATTTAGCTTGTACCATGTACTAACAACTTTGATGGCATAAAGATGAAACTAAATTATATATAATATGAGGTACGCAGACAAAAAAAAGGTTGAATATCCCTGACTCGGGAAAAAAAAACTCCCACGCGTGATTACACAAGCGAGCTATTATGACCGGCCTAGTTGACCTTATAGATAATACAAACTTTTTTTATAACATCGATAATATCGTACCATATTAGTATTATTATTGTTACTATTACTATTATGATATAGATATTGATATTATGCATCCAAAATACAGCTGTAGACCATAATAATTAGATTATAAATATATTAAAATCGTTTTAACAATTATTCGTATAGATGTTGAAATGTTCATTACTATCTAAATCGGACAATAAGCAATTACTCTATTATACAAAACGTCCGACCGTGACTGTCTACTGAGCTAAGGGTCCCGGGTTCGGCATGGCTGAAAAACATATCATTGGTAAAATGTGGGCTTACTCTTTCAGAGTGATGAATTAACGGCTGGAGGACTGTGTGTTGTGTTTTCTTGATATATATTAATTTATAGATCATTTGCTGATACAACCAGTCGGTTCAGAAGGTGCACGTTAAATACCTCAAATAAAACAAGAAAAAAAAAACAATCTGTATTTTAAAATTAAAATAGATATAGTACATGATCTTTAAGTTTCCCTGATTACCTTCAACACTTCTATGTAAAAATGGTAATATTTTATTTGTCTCTACACTCTCACATAAAGGCGCAGAATATTTAAATAAAGTTTTGATCTTTCAAAGGAAATTTAATAATAAAATTCTCTTGATATTATGATTGAGTGACTTAATCCTTTTCGCTTTAAGTAAATGAACTAGCATTTGCTACGATTAAGGGTTGGTAATTACATTGTGACGTAAGCCTTACTCAATGAACTTGTATGAAAAGAATGTATTAATCCTACTCTTATTACAAATATTCAATATTATACTAAAATAAGTGTTTATTACATAGAATTTAGAAAATACATTGAATCGTTTAGGAGTGAAAATTTTGTTACCTTATTTGTAATTTAAAAATTTTTAATGGTAAATTTATTTTTATTCACTTTTATAGAACTCATAAACTATTTTATCTTAATTAAACCGAAAATAGCTGGAGAACATTACTTGAACTTTATTGATTTAACCTCTTCTTTAGCATCCTTTTAAATTCCTATCTTTACGCGAGCATCGTGAAAATAATGTAATTAGTTATGACGTCAGTGGTTTTAAAAGATAGAAAGCTTCAGTAATCTACATGTCATTGTGGCCTAGTTAAAGTCGTTAAAATGACTACGTAAGCCGATTCATCACATTTAACGTTTTCATAAAACAAACCAAATAAAAGAAGTTTTATTAGAATTAATTTCTTAAACTAAATATACATTTATTCACAAGAGTTTATTATTTTAAGAGGTAAATTAATAATCTTATATCCCATTAATATTAAATTAGTTATAATAATATATAATATTTTAATATTGTATTTAAATGCACAGATTGTACTAGCCATTATTAAATTGAGAAATTTAAGATTATTTAAGTTTAAACATATTATTTATCCAGTCATATATGAATAATAACACATTAAGGTTTTTAATGGGTATAGAGAGGAGGAAAATGTTTAATAAATAATTCACTAAATAATATTCAAAACCTATATTATTATATTATTATTATTAGCATCGCGTCTTACTACCCATTCGGGTTATACGCACTACGCTAGTGTATGGTAAGTGATTGTGAGATGAAATGGAGGACCTACAGTTTAACGTGGAATCCGAACCCCGTGAGGCTGCATTTCCACATTCAAAAACTATTCATTTTCAAGTTTAATCATTGTTATTATTAATATAATTTCCACTGTGACTTAGTACCCATTCAGGTTTCACGAATGCTTTAGCTGCGCTAGAGGAATAAGGATGAGGTAGATAGAATTTAAGTTGAAATGTACCTATATTTACATGGAGGGAGGGTGGGAAACCATTTAGGAAAATACAACCTCAGTATACCCTACCGGGATTAGAACCTTGCTCTCATCGTCATCAACAATATAAACCAACACGAAAGTGATGTGTAGGACCATGTGACCGCAGATTGGACTCTTAGCTACTATTTAATTTATATAGAAATATTTCATTTGATTATTTTATCGTTTTCAACTTACCTTGTCTAATTTTAGCATGTAAGAACAGAGAGGACTAAGCTAAAATATTTCTAGGCTTGGGTGGGCAACTTACCAAGTTTTAAACACTTCTCTCAGAAGAAACATTTATCCAAAGTTAAAATTCTATTTTTATCAATAAGTCTCCATGAAATTAATGAGTGTAATAAATCTCAAATGCATAATAATGTAAGTGATTAGATCCCGTCTCGCTTATTTACGTTACATGGCACCTGTTGGAAAACGTTTTTTGGAATTTCTAAATGAGACAAACTACAAATCTTGCGGAACTGTGAAGGAGTGAAAAAAGAAAAGAAAAAAAGAATCACATGTTGTGTCTCCAATGCGCTCCTTATCCACAGTTTTTTTAGAGATTAATGGTAACCCACGATTTTATTTTATTTTTATTTTCCGTTTTACATGTTTTCTAAACTAAGAATAAAAACATTTACAAATTATCTCCACGCATCAGTTCATCATTTCCTTCTTAACTTAAAAGATTTAAGAGATGTGTAATCTTGGAATGTGCTTGTCAGAATTGAAATGTATATTACCAAAATTTAATTTACAACAATTACTATACACTTAAACTATCAGTATTTATGGCTATCAGTATTTATGGCTATAAATTAACACTATTAATAGCCTATAGTAGAATATTATAAATGTTTACAGACAAAAAAAAGTTTGTAATTATTGAAATTGTTTCCACCAGAAACCTTTGTACTTATGAATGTTTCAAAGTTAATCAGAAAGGTTCTTCTATAATAGTTTCAGGCTTCTGGGTTTTATGATCTCAGGGCTTTACTGTTGTACTAACTAGCGCACGCACTGTATTATAGATGACGTAGATACCACCAAAATATTATTAAAACCCGCCTCTGTGGCGTAGTTGGCTAACGCGCTAGTCGTGTTGAGCTCGACTTCTGAGAACGGAGAGATCGAGGTTCGAATCTCGGTCGGGTGAACTGGGGGGGGGGGGGTTCCTAAATGGTTTTACACTCTCCCTCCACGCAAATGCGGGTTCACTTCCTCTAATTCAACCTTCCCAATTCCTAATCCATTAGCGTAATTAGTAATTAAAGCGTATAACCCAAACGGGTAGTAAGACGAAGTGCTAATATTATTATTATTATTAATATTATTAAAATCAGTCTTTTGATACAAATGTGAAGAGTGGGTTTGTCAGGAGAATCATAAGAGAAGGAGAATAAAGTTGGAATGAGATATCTAAGAAATGTATATGGAAAAACTCTTATGGACAGAGTCAGTAATAAATGAGCACTGAAGGAGTACAGTTTGAAAGGGGATGGTTTGAAAGGGGATCCAATAGGTCAATGTGAAAGACGGTGTCTTACGTTGTTTTGGGCATGTTGAGAGGATGAGTGTGGATCGAGTGACGAAGCAAATATATGAAGGTAGAGTGTATGAATCAAAAGGGGTAGGTCATGTTGTAGACGAATGTGTGAAAAGAGAGAGGATGTTTTTGAAGTGAAGGGAGTATGCAAGGTTAGAGAAGTTTGAATAAAGTTAGTGAGGATTGATTAAGTACGGAGTTTTTTTTTTTTTTTGCTTTATGTACATTTTATTGCCTACCTCGTAAGGGGACGGTGGGATTAGGTATGTATGATATAAATTGAAAACATTATAATAACGAAGTTATTGCGTTTTAAGGCGATATAAAACACCACCTTCAGACACAATAGATTTTTTTTTTCTTCAAATATACCTTGATTTTCTTAGGAACGTGGATTTAGATCACCTGTTAGAACATATTTTCTCTGTGTTCAATATTGATATTGTTCATGTTACTTTATTGGTATTGATAATATTAACCTGCAGCTCACATGACATGACGTCTAAATACTTTTAACTTAAGAAAATTGGGGTGTAGGTGCCATGTAGCCAACGTTTTCTCGTTTTTATAAATAATAACAATTGTTTTAATAAATGGGTGATAAATTACCCTAAACAAATAAACATACCATGATATCTCAGTGATGAGGGATTTAGCATACAGTTCAAAGATCCCGTGTTGATTCTCTATATCGAGTTAATTTTAAACCCTAATTGATTTCCAAAACTTGTTAAGCTTGTTAACCATCAATAAAATTAATCAATAACGTCTAACAACAATTATAATACAATTGATTACTTTTTTACAGATAATTGTATGTACGTTTTCAATTACTGCATAAGATAATAATTCCAATATTATTTAATTATATTATTATAAAATAAGCAAACACAAGCAAGACCATTTACCTCACTACTCATGCAAATGGAAAAATTACAATACAGAGATCATATATATATATATATATAACACTGGTTAAGCATAAATCAAATCTGGTTTCCTTAAATAATACATAAAATAAATAGAATTTATTTCATTATTACTACTGAGAAAAATGGCTCCAAGCTCATTATAAACCAGATGATTTTAATTCGGAGTTGTGTGAAATGCATAAGACATAAATAGGCAAACATATATATGAAAATCTAATTAAATATTTAAGATGAATCACAAATTTTAACAAACACACACACACACATATATATATATATATCACTATTTTCCTCTTCCGTGAAAGCACGTACACACATTGCTTTAATTTATAATTAAATTTCCCCCCCAAAAAACTTGTTTTCCTCAATATAAATAAAAAACATATGAGTCTCTATCACATTTGCATACTTTTAATTCTATAAAATAATATTGGAATGTTTTTTTCACATTACTGAACATTTCCACGGGCCTATGTATGACCTGCGCAGTCGTTTAAGCTGGGTCGTTGCTATGGCAACGACTTGGGTCAGTAGTAAAAGAGATGGTACCCATACAATTCCTCTTTTATTAAAGCAGGTAGCGATACTGTACTATTTATCTTCTAGACATAAATAGTTATGTGAATATAAGTAAAAGAAACCCGGACCGGTATTGAAGCTCTGTCAATCTGGATTTGAGTGCTTACATTTTGTACCAAATGAGCCATCCGAGATCGCCCTACAATTTTTTCCCCCCGAGCACCACGTCCTACTTCCCGTTGTGGTTATACACTTATGTACTAATTACACTAGTGGTTTTAGGAATTATAACGGTTATATTTAGAGGAAGTGTACACGCATTTAAGTAGAGGGAGATTGGAAAACATATGTTGGAAAAACGACCCCCAGTACACCCGATCGATATTTGAACCTTGATATCTCCATCATCGAAAAAGTCTAGTCTACCACGAGATTTATCACCTTAGAGACCATTCGGCACACCAAAGCGGGTTCCTCAATGTTACTGTGTCAATCAACTACACTTTCAAACAAACAGATGTAGTTAAGTAGAAATACATGCTACAAAATTATATTGTATTACATTTACTAGACGACACGAATTTATTTAAACTTTAATAATTACAAATATTTCACTAAATATATGGATTTATTTGTTATTTTTTTAAACACACATTTCCTATATACAGTGTTTCACAAAATTCAAAGATGAGAAATACATTATAGTGTTAAGATTTAAAATAGAAGTGTATTTTTTTAACAATTAATAAAAGATTTCATTTCAATTTCATAAAAAATTTTGTGTAAAATGTGGTGGTAGTTAATGTAGAAATAAGGACTCTACTACTTCACCAACTAACTTATCAATGAAATTAAATCAGTCTGTTTATGGAAAAAAACATTAAATAAAATTGTACTTAATATTTTATGTTCTCAAGTTTTACAGGAAACACCCTTGTTCACTGTACAAATATCCAATACATTTCCTAATACCTGAATAATTATAGTCCATTTATTGATTATTTTATAGATGTTAAAGGTTTGTGATTGCCAAATGCCATTTGGCACACTTTTCATGGTATATATATATATTAAATATGATATATTATTATAATTATTATTCGTTGTTCTGTCTTACGAAAGGTTCATTCCTTTAGTCAGAGACCGTTAATGTGCCCTGTTCTCTGCCTCATCCTTCAGCTCCCGGAATGTTTTTTCTTTCCTTCAAGTAATATAATATTTGATCATATATTGATAAATAAAATGGATTTATATAATATAATTCATAAAAAAATTCAACACAAATCACCAGATGCAAGATAAAAAGTATACAGGGCTTAATGAGGAAGAAATTCACCAACATAGTGGATAGTGTACACCACCACCACCACCAAAAAATCATCTTCTCGCTATAGAATCCTCACTTATTGGGTCATAATCTGGTATCTTTATTCTATTTTCATCCAAATTGACCTCAAGGATTCTTTGAACTCAAACACTGGTCTACAACTCTAATGATAGTGTGTCACTGTTGCATTTCAAGCCTTTATCGCTCATGCTAGAGCGTTCACTAAAGCTGCCATCCAAGCGACTATCCCTCATGCTAGAGAGCTCACTAAAGCTGCCATCCAAGCCACTATCCCTCATGCTAGAGCGTTCACTAAAGCTGCCATCCAAGCCACTATCCCTTATGCTAGAGAGCTCACTAAAGTTGCCCTCCAAGCCACTATCCCTCCTGCTAGAGAGCTCACTAAAGCTGCCTCCCAAGCCACTATCCCTCCTGCTAGAGAGCTCACTAAAGTTTTCCTCCAAGCCACTATCCTTCATGCTAAAGAGCTCACTAAAGTTGCCCTCCAAGCCACTATCCCTTATGCTAGAGAGCTCACTAAAGTTGCCCTCCAAGCCACTATCCTTCATGCTAAAGAGCTCACTAAAGTTGCCCTCCAAGCCACTATCCCTCCTGCTAGAGAGCGCACTAAAGTTGCCCTCCAAGCCACTATCCTCCATGCTAGAGAGCTCACTAAAGTTGCCCTCCAAGCCACTATCCCTCCTGCTAGAGAGCTCACTAAAGCTGCCTCCCAAGCCACTATCCCTCCTGCTAGAGAGCTCACTAAAGTTGCCCTCCAAGCCACTATCCTTCATGCTAAAGGGCTCACTAAAGTTGCCCTCCAAGCCACTATCCCTTATGCTAGAGAGCTCACTAAAGTTGCCCTCCAAGCCACTATCCCTCCTGCTAGAGAGCTCACTAAAGCTGCCTCCCAAGCCACTATCCTTCATGCTAGAGAGCTCACTAAAGTTGCCCTCCAAGCCACTATCCCTCCTGCTAGAGAGCTCACTAAAGCTGCCTCCCAAGCCACTATCACTCCTGCTAGAGAGCTCACTAAAGTTGCCCTCACAGCCACTATCCCTCCTGCTAGAGAGCTCACTAAAGTTGCCCTCCAAGCCACTATCCCTTATGCTAGATAGCTCACTAAAGCTGCCTCCCAAGCCACTATCCCTCCTGCTAGATAGCTCACTAAAGCTGCCTCCCAAGCCACTATCCCTCCTTCTTGAGAGCTCACTAAAGTTGCCCTCCAAGCCACTATCCCTCCTGCTAGAGAGCTCACTAAAGCTGCCTCCCAAGCCACTATCCCTCCTGCTAGAGAACTCACTAAAGTTGCCCTCCAAGCCACTATCCTTCATGCTAAAGAGCTCACTAAAGTTGCCCTCCAAGCCACTATCCCTCCTGCTAGAGAGCTCACTAAAGTTGCCCTCCAAGCCACTATCCTTCATGCTAAAGAGCTCACTAAAGTTTCCCTCCAAGCCACTATCCTTCATGCTAAAGAGCTCACTAAAGTTGCCCTCCAAGCCACTATCCCTCCTGCTAGAGAGCTCACTAAAGTTGCCCTCCAAGCCACTATCCTTCATGCTAGAGAGCTCACTAAAGTTGCCCTCCAAGCCACTATCCCTCCTGCTAGAGAGCTCACTAAAGTTGCCCTCCAAGCCACTATCCTTCATGCTAGAGAGCTCACTAAAGTTGCCCTCCAAGCCACTATCCTCCATGCTAGAGAGCTCACTAAAGTTGCCCTCCAAGCCACTATCCCTCATGCTAGATAGCTCACTAAAGTTGCCCTCCAAGCCACTATCCTTATGCTAGATAGCTCACTATAGCGCCTCCAAGCCACTATCCTCCTTCTAGAGAGCTCACTAAAGTTGCCCTCCAAGCCACTATCCCTCCTGCTAGAGAGCTCACTAAAGCTGCTCCCAAGCCACTATCCTTCATGCTAGAGAGCTCACTAAAGTTGCCTCCAAGCCACTATCCCTTTGCTAGATAGCTCACTAAAGCTGCCCTCCAAGCCACTATGCCTCCTGGTTTAGAGTTGTTCAACAATAACAATGCTGGTTCCTCTGCCACTAACAAATATCGTACTACAACTTGTAAAGTTGTTTCAAAAGCCTAAGAGTTGTTCTTAGCCTCGTTTCTCATGGTAATATGTTAATCTGTCTCGTATAATCAAAGAGCGCCAGAAAGGTGCAAATGGCACTGTATTGCCAAAACCACGCGCGTCTGAGCAGCGCGCGGATTTTGAGAGATTGTTTTCCCGTTAACACCCTGGGTTGTGCTCCTTTTTTTAATACCACGCTAAATTATAGCGTTATTATCCTGCTTACTATCTGAGGGGTTGGTCCTTTATTCTCAGTATATAACTATAATGCGTTACTATTCTGCTTACTATCTGAGGCGGTTGTCCTTTATTCTCAATTCTAACTATAAACGTTACTATTCTGCTTACTATCTGACGAGGTGGTCCTTTATTCTCAATTCTAGCAAAAATGGGTGTGTGTACTTATGTACGCGAGTGAGAAGTTATACTTCTTTGGCATCATTAAATAAACAAAAAGAATCTTAGATTGATGAATAAAATTTATTGTAGAGAATTAGATATTAGAAATTAATAATAAATATTAAAAATTGAAAATTAATAATATATATAATTATTAAAAATAAAATTTAGAAAATAATAAATATATATGACATAATTTGTACTAAATATTATAAGATTCTTAATTTTAAATTTTTATTATTGATTATTTAATATTTTAAAAGTAAATGAATAAATTTAATAATAAATTTAAAAATTGAATTTAAGTGTATTCATTTTTTAAATATTTATTATTTTCTTAATATAATATTCACTTTTCATTTTTATCAAAAAGTTTTCATTAAATTTGTTCATTTATTTTTATAAATATTTATTAATTATTCGATTTAATAATAAATATTAAAAATTAATATTTTAATTTGATGTTCGATATAAATTTTTATCACAAATTTTTTATTAAATGTTTTATTAATTTTATTTCTTTATTTTGTAAATATTAAATAACCAATAATAAATATTTAACAATAATAATTTAATAATATTTAGTATTAATTATGTTAAATAAAATAAATAATACATACGGATAGTTAACCTCAATTATATTGGAGCACTTGAAAAGTCTATAAGCACAATTTTTTTCACTAATATTTACGAATAGTAAACAATATTAATCAAAATATTCAATTTAAATCACTACTGAATATAATTTATTAGCACATATATAATTCGCACTTGTATGAAACTAAAACACGTGTTGTGAATGTAGAAACTAGAAACATGTGGATAAATATTATATATATGAAAACAGTGATCAGAGGCGACGAGCGTACCATAGAGAAAGGAATAACATAGTATACATTTCTCTATGAGCGTACCAACATGCGCGACTAACAGAGGTTCTATTTCTATTTTGTTGGTAGCTTTTTTTTTTTTTTCGAGACTTAAATGAGCGGTTTAGCTTCAACCTGTTACTTTTGTGTTACAGTGATGCGCGCGCATCTTAAAATTTCACTCTCATCATTTTTTCATAACGTGCCTAAAGAAGTATAACTTCAATAAGCGTTACTATTCTGCTTACTAACTGACGTGGTGGGCCTTTATCCTCTATGCTAGCTATAAGCGTTACTATTCTGCTTACTAGTCGGAGCGTTGGTCCGTTTTTTTATCGATGTTAACAATAAGAGTTACTATCCTGCTTATTAGCAGACGTGGTATTATTTTCGATGCTAACAATAAGGGTTACTATTCTGCTTACTATCTTGTGTGATGGTTCTTTTTGCTCTATGCTAACGACACGAGTTACTATTCTGGCTACTAGCTGGTGCAGTAGTCCTTTTTTCTTGATGCTAACAATAAGGGTTACTATTCTGCTTACTATCTGGTGTGATGGTTCTTTTTGCTCTATGCTAACGACACGAGTTACTATTCTGGCTACTAGCTGGTGCAGTAGTCCTTTTTTTTCGATGCTAACAATAAGGGTTACTATTCTGCTTACTATCTGGTGTGATGGTTCTTTTTGCTCTATGCTAACGACACGAGTTACTATTCTGCTTACTAACTGGCTTGGTATACATTTTTCTTGGTGTTAGCTGGTGGGATGGTATTTTTGCTAAATGCTAAAAAATAAGAGTTAGTAAATATTCTGATTTCTAACTGGCGTAGTGTCATCTTTTTGGTAGATGCTAAAAAATAAGTGTTACAATCCAGGTTCTTAGCTGGCGTGGTGGTCGATAATATTGTAGGATTTTGGTAGGAAGTAACTTCTAGAACAATTTTTTAGGCCATTTTGATAACAAGTATATTTTATAGTCTTTGAAATTATCTATTAAATGTGACAGACGCAGATCCCATTATTGTTTTAGTAGCTTTTACAATTAGCGTAAAAAAAGTTGTTTTTAATTATATATAATTTTGCTATTCTACTTGCTAGCTTCTATGGCGGGTCATGGCAGTCAATGCTACGCTAAGTTATGCTATCTTGCTTTTTAAATTGGTAGTGTGTGGAGGAGGGAAATAGTAAGTTAGGACGCGTGTAGGGTTATGCAAACGTGATGATTTGCTAGCTTGGTCTTTTCCTGGTGTGTAATGGAACTTTATTTTTACTAAAAAAAAAAGTGCTATTTGGTCTTTCTACATTCTAAGTACTAAGTTTTATGAAGGTAGATTGGAATAAAATACACCATCTTTGGTTTGAAGCAGCGTGGGGTATACTTACCCCCAGAGGTGCGTGCAAGGAGTTTGGGGGACACGAAAATATTTTAATGATGGTGGAAATAGTTACATACTATGCCAAAAGTGTAAGACAGTCAAATGTTGTAAAATTAACTCAACACTATGGCGAAGAGTGGTGGGTATTTTTTATATATCTGACCTTGAGAAAATGATTTCATTTTCAAACATAAAACAGTTTTTATAACTATTAATAAATTAAATGTGTTAGTTTTTATTGAAACTTTTATTTTTTAATTGTAAAAATATGTACACTGCTAATATACTTTATTATTATGTTGTTTAATCATCCTATTACCATCTAATTATTTTCAATTGTAACAAATAAAATCGAAATAATTACTACTGTATTAACTAAATATTTTATTAATACTAAGCGCACCATTTATGGAACTGGGCTGCCAAGGGGTACGCAAACGAAAAAAGGTTGGAAACCGCTGGACTTTAGAAGAAGAATATACTAGTGAGTATATACATATTTAATCTGTATTATTTTTATAACATTTATTATATTTTTAGAAGCGATAATATAATTTGTATACCATTGGTATGGAGGTAAAATTGTTTTTAAATCATATCTTGTATTTGGCTAAATATTATACAGTGTGAATAGTTTATTCAAAGTAATTAGATTTTTTGATGTGGTAGAAGGTTAATAAAAGCAGAAAATGGTACATTTTCCTATCACTAGTCTACAATTAAACTTCAACGAGTGAAAAAACTAGATTTTTTTTTAGAGTACTTAAACTTAAATAAACAATCAAACAAGTGACCAATTTGTAGCAGAGCACTGTATTAAATTTTTAAAATTATTTGAGATATTTAACGTGCACTTTCTGAACCAACTGACTATATAAGCACAGAAAATTTCTATGAGAGAGAGCAAAAGAGCCTAAACATTTTTCTGAGTAAAGTATTTTAACCTTCCAAGGTTATTTTACTTATACCACAATCGACATGGGACCGACGGCTTTACTTCCCCTCCGAAGGGAGTTGTTCTACGGATATTTATGATTAAACAAATCTGTCTACCTTTGCTGGGTTTGAACCAAAGAACATTGGGTCCTGATGCAAGCACTCTATCCCAAAAACCACCAAGTTCAACCGCATTATTATTTATTTTATTTTATTCAACTTAAATCTTTAACTGAACAAGAACAAATACTCTTTCAGCACCGATGGTTACTAAGAGTGTTGATAATTTTATAAGCGAGTAAGGTAGAACAAAAATGACAAACAACCTCTTTTGTATTTTATTAGGTAGTTTATTACTACCAAGAACAATCAAACGCATTGATGTGCACGCGGATTAAAAGTCAGACTCACTTAATGTTATTTGCCAGTAATAGGGAGGTGGGGTCCAACTCAAAGAATGCGCACTCAGAGGTTTTTCTCTTAATTGTTTTCCACTCTACCCCCATGCAAATGTTGATGCATTTCCTCTATGTTCTACCTTTCTCCACTATACCCCATTATCATAAAAAAAATTAACACAACTTCCTTCAACATGTTCAAGCTACACGCATATGTATTATTACGCTAGTGAATTAGAGATGATGAAGGTTGGATATAGAGGAAGTGTACCCGTATTTGCGTAAAGGGAAAGAGTATTGTGGGAGTGATGCCTGACAATGTTGGCCACAAAAGCAGTCTTATCGTAACTAAAATAAGTAAATACATCTCCAAAGTGTAACGAGATACAATGGATAAAATGGAACATCTACACTCTTTTGTATTTTGAGATAAACATAGTATTTTTAGAATAATGATATTTAATTCTGATTTAAATAAGAAAATCTAATTTCAAAACTCTTTGGATAGTTATTCCTAGTTTTGTGTTTCATTTTATAATTTCTATTTTTCAAAGTAATTTATATATCTCATAATTTTAATATTTTTAAAATTAAACAATTCGTTTTAAACGTGTGTAACCAATACAAATTTGAAAAAAAAAAAAATCCTAGTCTAAAAAAAATTGTACCTTCCAAAACAACCTCTATATTTGAATAATCCATGTGTGTATTCCCACGGAGTCGTCGACCAAAACATACCCCGACACGAGTGCCATGTTTTTTCAATTGGGACATGGTATACATACATGGCAGATGTAATTACCCTACCCGCCCTTTTATTAGGGGTTGGATCTCCAGGGTATGCGCATGCGTGCAGCTTTCTACGTGTCGTCTCACTACCTCACATCAATTTTTATGATATTTCATGTGGCTTTGTCGAATTGAAAAATGATTCATATCAAATTTTGGTAATTTTAAAAGTAGAGATTAGAATAAGCCTATTTGAAAATTGTATTATGTCGGGATGGCTAGCCTATATTATTTTTAGGAAGGAGGACTAAAATATCACGAACTATAGATTAATATTACACTCGTAAGGAAATCTATGCATCGTAAATACACATATAGTAAGAATCCATTTTAGCAAAATGACAATATAATTTTTTAAATAAACATTTTACTTAAATATTTATATTATTATATAGGTATTGATAATATCTATAAAAAGTTACATCTGCAGGTCACATGAATTGATGTATGCATATATGAAAATTGTTTAAAATAGAGATGTAGGGGACGCAAGAAAATGTCAAGTGTTTTTGCAGTTTTTATAGAAAAAACATTTTTTTATCAAAATAAATAAAATATTACTGAATATATGTCATAAGAATAGCGGTATTAAATGGGAATTTTTTTTAACTCAATATAAAAAGTTGTCATTATATTCCAGGACACCCTTGACAGATATTAAACAACTTTTAATATAATCAGGTCAAGATAATTATATTCTATGTTTTTACTGGAATTTTTTTTATTTATTTTGGCCAAAATAAGTTTTTTTAATAAAAATTGCAAAAACGATTACCTTTTCTCGCGTCCTCTTCCACCTCACCTTAAGTAACTATTTTAACCATTTGCAATGTTTTAACTGAAACTGACTGTGGCTATGCAACATGTGATTAATTAAACTTTAACAATATTACACATGCTTGAGGTCTAGTTGATATTTATATCTTCTTAAGTCAACAACCCGAAGGTTTGTTTGATGTGATTTCTATCTATCCGGAGCTGGGAATGCATTCAGCCCTTCGGATGGTTAGTGATGCCTTCACCATCTGGTAAAAATACCATGTACTAAGGGAGTTAGAGAGTTATAGTGGTTCCCCTTTGCCTTCCACACTGAATTTCTACGAGCGAGCGTGAAAGGACATACACATTTTTTGCTGGAAAGGTATTTTCACATACCTTCCAGGGTTATTTTACATTACATGCCAAAGTCGACACAGGACCGACGGTTTTACTTCCCCTCCGAAAGAAGTTGTGATACGGATTTTTATCACTCACGAAAAATACGTTGAGATCGGCTGGGTTTGAACCCACGAACATCAGGTCCTGAGTTAATCACTTTACCTCAAAACCACCGAGGTCTACAGTTGCTAATTAAAAGTAGGCTATTAACATTTAACTAATCTTAATTCAATATGCATACGTTTTTGCTCGTTTGTTATTTTAAGATGTAAAAATAGCTTTTATATTTTATTAAGTAACTTTTTATAAATGTAAAAAAATGTTTCCTCTATTTAAATTATACTATATGTATCTTTGCCATATTAATAGTTTGTATTATCAGCAACCTACAAACTTGTACTGCTGGGTACGTGGTTTAAGACATCGGGCTTGAAATTGTGTAGATTGCCATTAATGGGAGTTCAAGTATATAGGAAGTACATGAGATAGTAGAGGAAGCAAGACTGACATGGAATTTACATGTGATGAGGATGGAAAAAGAGAGAATACCAAAGAAAATCATGGAAATGAAGTATGTAAGAGAAAGACCACAAGGGAGGCCAAGAAAGAGATAGGGGGAGATTACAAAGAATGTGCGAGAGGAAAATAATGGAAGCAGTCAAAGGAGGAAGAATGTTGGAAGGATAAAGGAAGATGGAGGTATTTTATCAAATTGACAGTTCAGGATGATGATTATGAAGTATAGCATCCTTCCTGGGTGAGTGATTTATCAAATATCAATACTTCATTTGCCCCTTTGGGGGCACTTCCTCCAAGTTTTCCTTCCACTTAGATAAGTTCATTGATGACCATCGTATTAGACTTAGCAATATAGTTATAAGAAACTAGCCCCTTCCCCGAAAAAAAATATTGTAAAGAATCCTGTAAAACAAATCTTCAAATCATCCATTATGTCAATATAAAAACAAAAATTTTTACTTATTTTTTTTTGAAAATACAGTCCTACCATCATTGTATAGCCCCCTCCCTCTTTTTATCCTACCTCCTATTTTCATCTCAATCCTCTTTCCTCACCCCTAACCCCCCCCTTTCACCAACCCTCCTTTCCCTTCAACAACTTTTTTTTCCAACGACTATATAATATACTATCGACATTTTTATGAGGAATAAATTAAATTTTCAAAATAAAATATAGCCTATGTTACTCTCTGATAATGTAGCTTTATATTGGTAAAAGCATTTTTTAAATAGGTCCAGAAGTTTTTGTGTTTATCCATTACAAACAAAAAAACAAAAATCAAATGTTTCCTCTTTATAATATTAGTATAGAAGTATAGACAAGCTACTAGATCTACGTTAACGTGTTTATATGTCAGTTCATGTTACATTAAGCAGTCACTCTGGATAATATACTATAAAAACTATAAAATAATAATAAAACATTAAATCATTATCAAGTTGTGGCCGAAAAATATATATGTTTTTTTAAAAGGTACTTTTTACTAAATGTAAACTGTACTAAACGAAAAAAGAGAAAGAAAAATAAGCTCATACTAATTGAAGATCACAGAATACAAAATATTTATTTAAATAATTCCAATCAAATTTAAAAGTATAAGTTGTGAGAGAGTCACAGTAATATTTACAATGGAAATACAAATGCTTAGTTTACCCTTCGTTTACTCTGTGAGGTTACCTTAGGTTATTCTACTATGGTATAGCTCATACGATAGGGCCATAGTGTAATTCGTCAAGGTAGGACTGCTACCTTTCAGGCTAAAACGGAGTTTACTTATCTGGGTTTATAACTGAATACACTATTTTGGGACATATTTGATCACAACAGTGAAACCAGATGACATTGATCCAATACTGCCCGAGATAAAACATTTTATGAAGATATTTTCTCAAAGCGCAGTTCCATTAGTGACATTTTATTTTAGTTCAAATAGAATAGTTAATAAATAAATTGATTGCTATTTTGGTAAGCCTCTTTCACATAATGCCATATTTAGTTAATAGCTTCTAATTTTTACCTTAAAATATGATTGGACACATTTATTCAAAACGTTACGGTTTCATTAAAACTTAAATTATTTTTCAATAAATAACATTACTTTTTATTATTAATTTTAACTCTAAAAATAATATGAGAGAGAAAATTTGTATATTATAAGGTACCTGCTACAAGTTAAAACTTTTGGATATATATCTATATTGAGAATATTTAAATTAAAAGGGTTAAAATGTATTTACATGTTACTTTGCCCCTTTTTTAAAAGTTAATTAGCTCTAGCTGTACTACAAAGTATTTTATCATTTAATTCAATTTAAAATTTCCCTCATTTTGTAAGCCATTGTTCAAATTGGTTCATATTAAGTTTATATAATTTTGATACTTCTTTGTAAGGACTGAATAAATCAGTATTTTTAATATTTCACTTTCTATAAACAGATTTCTTAAAAAAAATTATTTACGCTATCGAATAAGTATCTATTAATTAAGTAAGTACTATATTTATAATATTTTTCTGGTATATATAGGCTATAAATTAGTAAGCATTAAAATGTAGTTTGATTAATAATTATTTACTGCAAGTTATAAACTGAAGATTCTTTGTCAATCATCAACTTTTTTTTAGCACCGCGTCTTATTACCCGTTCGGGATATATGCCTGTGTACCAATTGCATTAATATGATGGGGATATGAAGGCTTAATTTAGAGAAATGCACAGCATTTGGGTGGAGGGAGAGTTGGAAACCCATTCCGGAAATCCACACTCAGTGTACCCGAATGGGATCGAACCCTGATCTCCCCATCCTCTGCAGTCTAATTGAACACGAGATTAGCGCTTTAGACCACGTGACCACCGAGGTGGGACGTAATTCTATTCAACTGCAATTATTAATGTATGTGTTAAACTTACTTTACTTTTCATAGTAAGCTCTAATAAAATAAAAATATATTTTAAAACTAAGCCATAAGTTTATTTTTACATTATCAATCAAATTAGAAATATATTAATAAGAAGCTACACATTAAACCTTAGTTCATACAATTTAGGGCACAATTTGTTAGTTTTTTTTTTTGTGCTTGCACCAGGCCTTGCTACCTATTTATTTGGGTTATCTGTTTATTTAACTAATGGACTATAGGCGAAAAAGGAAGAAGATAGAATAATTGCACCAAAAATAAAAGTGGGAAACCTTTTTATAAAGTAACTACCCTCAGTAACCCCAACCAGGATTTTGGTCCAAAAACCCAAGCTCTCTGTCAAAGTTATTCCTTTCTATTGCGAAAGTGATGCCTTAGACCATGCAACCAGTAGTGAGGGTTGTATTAATTTTATTAAAGTATGAATAAATATTAAAAGCTAATCTCAGATTATTTATATATAAATTTATTACATATATACATAATAAAATTAGACAGTTTAACAAATTATAAATTTAACCAAACTCCAATCTAAAACTAATTAATTACTCATATTTGGGCTACTACGCAAATACTGTATGTTCAACGAGAATAAATCGAAAATAAATTCCTGCTAAAAAAATATTTGAAATCCACTTATGTAGATTTACCTCTGTTGTAAAAAGTTTGAGTGATGTGAAAACCGACCCCGTACACATAACATGAAGCGTTCAGTATTTCCTGTACTAGCTATGTTTTCACCTCAACATGAATAAAAAATAAGAGAGATTATACAACAAACAAGTGAAAACTGCCAGATAGCTGCTTTTTTTTTAAAAAAAACTCTCAATGCTTAAAAATACAATAGCCAATATTAATGTTTGAAAAAAAAAAGAGCGAGTTCAAAATTGGTAAAATATTATTTTATAGACGGATAGTTTACAAAAAAAGAAAATGAAATAAATCATTGCAAACTATTTTTAAAAGTTTTGTTACAGTAAAAGTCCGGTAAATTGTTTTGTATTATATCTTGAGAATTGAATGTGTTATAAATAATTAATAAGAGAGAAATGGATTAAATATCCTTGGCTGTTATAGCCACATTAAAATATTATATTCTTCAAACTAAAAAATGATACGGAAATTTTACCCGGGACCTTTCTTTGGCTTAGTACTCCGTTGTTCTTACCACTAAGCTATGACACTAAGGGCCAGTCTTTTAACTTTCGGAAAATACTAATCTGGCCGATAAGAATTTGTATCTGGCTGATAAGTGAAACCACGTCTTATGTCTCGCAGTTGGAATTTATCAACCAGATCAATTGTATTTATCCATCACATTTTTATCGGGAGTTTAAGTATCTGATAATTATTATCTTGCAGTAAAAATACGCGTTGCCATGGTGATTAGTTTACATTATGTGTTATTCAACCTTTGGAGGTTAGGCTTATTGATTTCAATTTTTTTAGTGAAATTTAAATGTTTCTAAAGTGAGTATACATTTTTTTTTTAAATATTCTATTATTGGATTGGATTCATCAACTTGGCATAATAGAATATTCAACAAAAATTTGATTTAAAACACTATAGGCTTAAAGTAAATGATTTGGGCTTGTTTTAATATAAAATCTTCAATTAAATTATTTTAAAGAATCAGTTTCAAATCGAAAAAAAAAATCAATTCGTATTTTAATCAAATCTTTTTCAGGAATGAGATTCAATTCGGATTTAATTCGGTGAGTTGTCCAGGATTACACTTCTATTAAAAATTGAAAATTTTGGAATAGCAAAGGCTTATAAAATATTTTTTAATTAATTAAATTCTTCCACTTTAGTAAGAAACACATTAAATATAATATATTACTAAAAAAAAGGTGTATCTGGTTTCATTTTACTTTTCAGTGGGCCTATCAACAAGTCTCTTACGTGTCGTCTGGGATACTATGCCATCACTATATGTTTGCACAACTGCAAATGACGTTTAAAACCTTTAACACTATATATTAAACGGATCATCGACATGAAACTAAAATTAGAGTTTTAAATATATTTGTAGTGTAAACTATACGCGCTTCATATATCTCTTAGCCATGTTGTCATTATTAAAATATGTGTATTTAGAAACAATATAAATCTCACAGTGCTTATAACTACATTTTATATAATTCAGACATATTTTTTATGTTCTAAAACCCATCAATATTTTGTTTAAATTTTTCTTAGCACCACGTTTTATTACCTGTTTGTGTTATACGATTATTTACTAATCACGCTAATGGTTTTAGGGATTAGGAAGGTTATAATTTGTGGAAGTGTAACCACATTTGCATCGAGAGATCGTAGAAAACACTTTTTGGGAAAAACACCCTTAGTACACCCGACCAAGATTCGAACCTCGATCTCCCCATCATCAGGAGTCAAACCTACTACGAGACTAGCGTATTAGACCACGAGGCCACAGATGTGGGTATTTTGTTTAAATAATCACCTACATTAAACATATTTTAGGTTAATGTACAGGTTTTTAATTTAGGTTGTTTGTTTTTTTAAATAGGAATATCGGGTAAATTCAACAACCAAGTATGTTTTTTGATAATATTTTTAATAAAAAACACCTAAAATTCATTCACTTTATGATTAGAAAATGTTGGAATGTTTTCAATAAGATAAAAAATAATAGATTTGATACGGTGTGAATCCATGATCTAAAATCTTGTAGAAACCTATGGCTATCAATGAGTTATGAATGGTGATAGATACATTTTCTGGATTATTCGAAAATTTCTGTGTGTTAAACAGGAGGTTAAATTAAGCTTACATTCCTTATCCCTGTATAGATCAATAGAATCCTGGATATATCATTTTGTAAGAAGAGTTGGTTTCTACTTTTATATTTCTTGGATTTCATTAATAATTTATATTATTTAACCATCTTCACACAACAGCACAGGGAAATATATTCCGCCATGTCTGATCGCTGACAGGCCGAGGAATGAGGCCAAATAAGACACGGTACCAACCTGATTGCTCTGCATGAAAATATATTTATCCTACCGATAATTATTCGGCAGATAAACTCAGTTCATAATGATCTTACAGTATTAAAGTGGCAGATAAATTCTATGGGGTCGATAAATTTAACCTCCCGATAGCGATATTCATCCGGTAGTCATAAGGTTGGTCCTAAGCTATTCAGGAGTTAATTTAAATTATTAAATTTAAAGAATATGATAAATAAATGTTTGTGGTCAAATTGTTATAATGTATTTATTTGATACGTATTACATATACCTAGTCAACATATTTAGTCTTCACGTTGTGCGAAAGTAGTTGGAACTCAAATGCTTTTTATTTTGGACCAAGCTTCATTTATTAATTCTTGTATTATCTGTATATTTAAACTAATGGGATAGAGATTAGGAAGGAAAAATCTAGGGGATGATCACCCGCATTTGCGAGGAAAACAATTTATGAAAAAGAACTTCCGAGTACACCCGGTTGATATTCGACCTACAAATTCTCCGTGACCAAAATAATAATTTAAGACAATAATGATCTGCTTTTGTTGCCTCATAGACTAAGGCGTGTCTCTCGCAGTAGACTAGATCACCACCGACGGGGAGATCGGGTTTCAAACCCCGGTCGGGTGTACTGAGGGTGGTTATCCTAAATGGTTTTTCACTATCCCTACACGCAAATGAGAAGCTTACTTCCTCTAAATTTGACTTTTACTCAACCCTAACACAATGGTGTAATTATTACATATGCGTATAACCCAAACGGGTTGTAAAATACGATGATAAAAAAACAAGAATGATGCCTTTGTCTCTTTGTCTGCATGCCCACAGGTGTAAATATAGAACGAATATTTTTTTTAAATTTATAAGTGCAGTTTTAAGAAATATTAACATGTCTCGTATTTAATTCCGTGAAAAATTAATAATTAGAAAAAAATCGCATATGTTTACATTGTAACCACGTAGTGTAAGAATCCACTAGTCTTGAACAAGAAGGTAATATATTCATCCCCTCCCCCTTTATTCCCCACAAGTCCCCTCGTAAAGTAGTAGCCGTATGGGATGTTATGTCTCTCTTGAGGGCCAACCTTCAGAGCGTCCGGTTAAAATTTTAAATACCTTTCTACGATCTTACACTACCCGAATCGAATTTCTTTGGAAACGCCAAGAAGCTACGCCGTAAAACTCAGTCGTTAAAAAAAGATACTAGACATTGCCTTTTAATAATTTAATTAATTAATTATATAGACCAGTAAAAGCACCGTATGCACTATATCCCCACCCCTTTAACTTCTTCAAACACTACAACCAGCATCATAGATAAGAGTTTTTTTTTTCTTTAAATTACATAGATTATATTGGTATTCTATTTAAGAAATGAAAATATCACAAGAAACCAATATTTGAAATGTCTGGTGAAATGGTAGATCAATATCTACTCTTAAACAGAGCATAAATACATGTTACATACCCTCATATAAATAAAATGGAATAGGCTCTATATATAGTTGGGTGTTAACGTTGCAATTCCAAAACCTAGAATCCTAAATTTCCGAAACTTGATTTACGTACCCAGTTAAAATCTAGAATGTGAACATAAGAGATATATATTTTAAATTTTACATATTTACGAATATGGTACCTAGACCCCGAAAAATAACATACTAATTTTCTGTTACTAAGGTATCTAATAAAATGGTATAGTTCAATTTTCATTATACGAGGCTTTTAGAAAAAACAAACATGTTTTATGTGATCAAAATTTATACTATTTTATAAGTTTTATTCTATAGGTAATAATAATATATATCAAAATACTCAGTTACAAATCACATGGCTTGAAGTATGAATACATGAAAGTAAATTTAATAGAGTGTCTAGCTGTTAGATGAGGCTATTCTTAAATGGAAACTGGACTGTAACATTTAGAGTGTAAATTTGAACGAAGCTGTTTAACTTTATCACCTAATAACAAAAGTCAACTTTAATTACAAAGATATGTTTTAGCAAGTATTTCAACTTTTTATCCAAAGATAAAATAGTGTAAGAGCAATATAATGTGGATCTATCAAGCTTTGATTAATTTTTTTAAAAAACCTATTTATCTTAATTTTAAATGATTATTTATTTAACTAAGCTTACTGATTTGTCCATTTGTCTAACTAATGCTTCATAATGTAGTCAATAATTGGTAATATCATGAAAATGTGAAAATATTAATCCTTTTACTAACACATCTATTTATTTTTCTGTGTAAGGAACATACATTTAAGGTGTAGAGAAATCGATTTTACGAGCAAAATGTAACACCCAAGTTTACTAACCATGTGCTCTTACTCCAATTATCTTACTAAGTCATAAAATATTCATAGCCAAGGAAACTCTGGAAAACTCTACGCGCTCCTTCCAAATCAAGTACCTCCGGGTTTTATTATTATTACAAGCCTTTCTTTCTACCTTTTATTTGGCCATTACACTACTCCTCTACACGTAGAAGCATCATTTTTACTGCTGGACAAATGGAACTCAAATAAATGGAGAAAACTATTTAAATTTTCAATAAGGGTTGGAGAGAAATGAAAAACAACATTGAATTTCCTGAAACGTTTGGCCAATTAAATTATTCATTTCAGTAGTAAAATAATAAAGGCAATGTTATACAATAAATAAGTATTACATTCATGAAACAATTAACGTTGTGACTACCCACTTCAGTTGCCAAACGGTCTAAGGCGTCTCTCTCGTGTTAGACTGGCCTGCTGAAGACTGGGAGATTAGGGTTCGAGTCTCAGTCAGGTATATTGAGAATGTATTTTTCCTAAACAGTTTCCCACACTTCTTCCACGAAAATGCGGGTAGATTACCTCTAAAATGTTTCCTTCCTCATCCTTAACCCATTAGAGTAATTATCATATATGCGTTTAGCCTGAACATGTAGTAAGAAGCGTTGATTTATTATCTATATTAAGGCTGTAAATATGATCGTACGTTTGATTTTATTTTGTTTATTTGTTTGTTACCAGTAAACTCGAAAAGTAGTCATCATATTAAGATGGTACTTCTGTTGTACTGCTTATCTTTAAGAATAAAGGGTAAGCTATATACCATCACGTTATTTAATCAGCGAAGGTAGCAGAGTCGAAAATACTAGCTGTCAATGTAGTTACATTTGTGTTTTAAATCTGTAATAATTCAATTATTATTAACATTTAATTTACGAAACTTATTTGTAAATTTCCTTGGAAACGATTGGTTTGTAAATATCAACCAAACAATAGTAGATTTTTTCTATCTTAGTTGATCGAAAAATCATATGCAATCCAAAGATTAATTGCAGTATTCAATTCAATATAAAATTCATAGAGAAACTATATTTTGTGTTGGTTGTTGTATATTCACATTAACAGGTAAATCGCGTTTCTTTAACAAATAAAACTTACACCTAGGCAACTTTCAACATCTTTATGTGATTTGATGTTACATTTACATGAATACATATTCAGATAAATAGATTAATTATCCAACTAAAATGCAGACATTATTTATTTAAAATGGTATACAGTAAGCAAGAGAACAAAGCCGACTATTTAAAAACTAAGAAAGAGATTTAAATAAATTTAATCTTATATTGTGATATTTTGTTTTTTTTAATCCCAACTTATCGCATTTGCTATTTTTTTTTATTTCAGTTGTTTAACGTGTACTTTCTGAACTGACTGATTATATCAGCACACGAGAATTTATTTATATGAGCGTGAGTGACAGTGCCTACGATTTTTGCAAGGAAAGATATTTTTATCATACTTTCTAGGGTTCTTATATGCCAAAATAAACAAGGGACCGACAAATTTACTTCCTCCCTGGCGGCCGGGGTTCAATCCTCGGTCCCGGCACAGATTTATCTGATTACCAAACCCTTCCTTCACCTCTGACAAGACATGTGGGGAATGTGTGGAATGCCAGGCCACCACCGTGGTTCGGATTCCACGTTAAACTGTAGGTCCTCCATTTCATCTCACAATCACCCAACCATTACACATTAGCGTAAGTGCGTATAACCCGAACGGGTAGTAAGACGCGGTGCTAATAATAATAATAATAATAATAATAATAATAATAATACTTCCTCCCCAAAGGAGATTGTGCTACAGATGTTTATCACTCAAGAAAAATCCATCGACCTCGGCTGGGTTTGAACACAGGTACATCGGTTCCTGAGGCGTACATTTTATCCCGAGACCACCCAGATCAACGTCTTGTTAAGCTCATTCTAAGATTCCATAATCAACCCAAGGAAATAGAGATTAATTCAAAGCTAAATAAAAATTTTAATATAAATATTTATTTATGTAACTTCATCAACTGTGTCATTTTCTGTTTATAGTTACAATCTATTTTGTTCATTCTCATTCAATCTCAACAGGTTTAAAATTTAAATTTATATTGGTGACCTGTTGATCTAGGGGTAAGGTTTCAGAATTCCTTGCTTGGGAGTCCGGGGTTCAATCCTCGGTTCCGGCACAGATTTATATGATTACCAAACCCTTCCTTCATCTCTGACAAGACGTGTATTAATCACAACTTGTGAATGTGGGGAATGCCAGGCTTCCGCCGTGGTTCGGATCCCACGTTAAACTGTAGGTCCTCCATTTCATCTCACAATCACCCTACCACTACACATTAGCGTAAGTGCGTATAACCCGAACGGGTAGTAAAACGCGGTGCTAATAATAATAATAAATAATAATAATAATAATAATAATAATAATAATAATAACAAAATAATTTATATTACGTAATTTAATCATAAGTTCTTGAATCTTTTCCCTACCAATTTGGCTGGTTTTACAAACCTAATAGACATAGTATATATTGTTATTAGAATACTCGCTTCGCTTTAACAATATCCATACACCAAGCTATATTATATGCTCTTTTATTCTTATAACTCCTTCCTTTATTCTTGTTTATCTGTGATGGGGAGGTCATAGTTTAAATCCTGGCTGAGTGTATTGTGAGTATCATTTTCTAAATGCTTTCCCAATCTCGACACCTAAATGCGGATATATTTCCTCTAAAATTGTACCTTCTTTATCCCG